>JZKD02S2359426.1:5347-25739 GCA_000966675.3 Picea glauca
ATATATATATATATATATATATATATATATATATATATATATATATATATATATATATCCAGTTCAACGGTTATTATGAACACTGTAGCAGTCATGTTTCTTTTAAGCTTGAATACACACACACACACAATATATATATACATAGTTATTTATGTACAAGCATAACCCTACTTAATGATTATTAGGAACCTACAACAATGCTCTCATTTTCTTATGCATGATTACACATATGTATATATATGTACAACTATCTATATATGTATAAAAAATCATCACATAAATCATCTCATTCCTAACATCTAATAATCAATAGAATATTAACAAGAAAACAAGTAAAGGTACATATCTGAATCTGATGCCGGGACACAAATGGAACAACCACGTTCCACTCAACCATAGAAAAAAACAACCAAGTTTACTTGCTCTGTTTAGCCTCTAGCCTGACCATGAGTCCATAAGGGAGAATTGAAATGAACCTCATTTGCTACAGTTCTTTCCACAGATCAAAAATTCTATTGTCTCATATTAAAAAATGTTCATAACAACAAGTAGTTTCCTTTCTCCAACATACTAAGCAGCGTCCTAGCTCCTCCATATGTTGTATTTATATGCATCTTATGCCTAGGTCTTTCCTTCCCTCCTTCGTAATTTTTGCAGCTTTACGAATCCATGATTTTTAGGGGTTGCTAGTGGTCAAATCCCTCATTTTCCATTTGTAAAAATCATCCCTGAGGCAAATCAAATATGTTCTCCACTCATGGAATCATGGTCAACTGTTTTCAACCTGGCTATTCCATTTGTCTTCTAACATTTAATTTATAAAAAAAATTGTATTTTACATGTGTCACAATCAAAGAAGTTAGTTGGGCAAATCAAATCCTTGCCCAACAATCATAAATAATTAATTACAATAATCAAATTCCAAATTAGAATTTTCCATAAATGGCAAATAATTTCCAAATTCGAATTTGCCAAAAACATAAATTTATTCCCAAGTACACTTAGACTTTAATAATTAATTATTTTTGGGAATATTACATTCCCTCCCCCTTAAGTACAACACTATCCTCAGTGTTCATTCCTTTCTCGGAATATGGTTGGATAATATTTTTGCAAATCTTCCTCCAATTCCCAAGTGGCCTCCTCAAGACTAAAGTTCTTCCATTGCACTTTTACTTGGGTGATGACTCTGTTTCGTAGTACTCTTTCTTTCCTGTCCAGAATGCGTAGATGTTCTGCTTGGAACTCGCCTTCTGGTTCCACCTGCACCATGTTCCAATCAATTTCGTGAGTATGATCATGAATATACTTTTTCAATATGTTAGGGACCTAACCCCTCATGTAGATAGAACAATATATTCGGATGTAATAAAGATCAATATTAATAAGGCCTTTCAATAAAGTAGAATAAGTCGAATGTAAGAATACCTAATAAAAGCTTCTGCTTCTAGAATGATCTTCCTCTAGATGGTTTTTTTGATAGACATATTTAGTATAAATAGGAGTCGAGGGTATGATAACTCTAGCTTGGATATTATTGTAATAGAGCTCTGCTCGACTGGAGGTTGCCCCCTCGAAGAGGCAAGTGAACATTTCTCTCAGAATGAAAGTTCTCTTTCTGGTGTTATTCTGATATCATTTCAGTGTTATTGTGGTGTTGTTCTGGTTATATTGTTGTTTATTTTCCATTTCTAACATTTTATTTATGTTCTGCATACTTTTTATATATGGAATATTACAAGTGGTATCAGAGCACTTTCTCGACAGAAAATTGTGGGTTAATGTTTTTTAGGGTAGAGACGTATTCTGACGTCTTTAAGCTACAAATATCTGTCGTTATGCGCATAAACCCGCGGTTGAGGGATTCATACACGTAAGAAATACAAGTGGTACTTAAGCACACATTTGTTGGCCACGCTTGTAACCCCTGTTGGTACCCCTTCGAGTGGTAGCACATCAAACAACACCTGTATACGGATCCACCTAGATTTTTTGAAGCACTCTTTAGATGAACCAATCGGTCCCCTGACTTCTATATTGTCACCGAGAACAACACTCGAGAAGATACTCTCTAGTACCTGGGTAGTCGGGTAGTACGACTAAGGTGTAAAAAAAAATAAAAAATAAAAAAGTCTGGAAATTTTTGCACCATTATTTGAGACCTATTCCATTGGATTTATCTCTTCGCCCTTATCACATTCATACGTATCATTTTTCAATTTTTTTTTTGACCCCACCCATTATTTTTGATTCCCTAGTCATCATGGTCCATACCCGTAGCCAAGACTTGGAAGCTCACTTCAATACCTTGCAATCTAATTTCACAAAGACCCAACAAGAAGTGAGACAACTCAATGCCAATATTGCCACCATCAATCAAAACATGCATTCCTCCATCGCTGCATCAATCAACAAACTCAAAGAAGACCTCAAACAATATATGACTACCCATCTTGAATCTATCGTTTCGATGATTTGCACCATGTTGCATATCCCCCTTTATTTGACCCACCTTTGCATATTGAAATTGAAACTTCCTCTCATTCCCATAGTTTTCAGCCCCATCATTTTCAGCATGACCTACACATTCCGTGGGTGGATGTGACCAAATTTGATGGCTCAGATCCCACTGGTTGGGTAACTCAAATGGAACATTATTTCTCTTTGTACGACATTACAGATGATTTGTCCAAACTTCGGTATGGTGTTCTCCATCTAGATTAAGAACATTGACAATGGTGGAAATGGAGAAAAAATGCCTGTCAAGGGTATGTTGCTTGGACACACTTGGTGGAAGAGCTTTATGAACACTTTGACACTGAAACCAACCATTTAGGCCATTTGACAAAGTTGAAACAATATGGAACAATGTAATACTTTATAACTTCTTTTGAACGACTGGATTTTCGTATAGAGGGCATGTCTGGTGCTTTTTTCCGACAATGTTTTATTAGTGGTCTCAAGGATGAGATTTTTGCCCATGTCCTCATGGCTCGGTGTCAGAGTTGGGTGGAGGATACTAAAAGAGCTAAGGAAGTACAATAGGTTGTCTCTTCTCAAAACCAAAAACCCTCCTTTATTCCTTGCACTAAACCAGTAAATCCCACTACTCTTTCTGCTCCACTAAAGATCCAAAAATTGACCAAGGATGAAATGGTTGAACGCCAACTCAAAGGCCTTTGTTATAATTGTGATGACAAATATTTTCCGGGCCACAAGCATAAGGAACAAAATATTTTTATGTCCATCTCGGGATATTTCATAAGAGGATTTTGAAACTCCCCTTGTGTCTGAGTCACCTGAAACCACTGACATAACCCCTCCCTCAAACCCTCCCAAAGTAGAACTGGTCATTTCCCTAAATCCTCTCACTAGATTCTCTGCTCCCCAAACCCTCAAGCTAATTGGTCACATCAAGCATAGGAAGGTCATCATTCTTGTTGATAGTGGAAGCATCCATAATTTTATTCATCGACGCATTGCCCAAGAAACTCATTGCTATATTTATGTAGTCAATATTTTCCAAATCATGATTGCCAATGGCGGCTCCATGAAATGTGAAGGGCATTGTGAAAATGTAAAATGGTACTTGATAGGTACATGTTTTGTTTTACTGTAGTAGGCTGGATTCTTAGCCAAGTGAATATCACTTTGACTATCACAAAGTAACTTTACTTTGTCCTGCATCCTTCCAAACTCACCAAACAAACCTTTCAACCAAATTGCCTCTTTGCAAGCATGTGAAGCAACTACGTATTCTACTTTTGTAGTGGATAAAGCAACAATGTTTTGTATCTTTGAAATCCAACTAATAGCTCCACCTGCAAGAGTAAAGACATACCTTGAAGTCGACCTTCTCTTTTTCAAATCACCTGCAAAATTAGAATCAACATATCCACAGACTGATTCACAACCACTGTTATAAGTGATACAGTAATCACTTGTGCCCCTTAGAAACTGAAGCACCCATTTCACTACTGCCCAATGCTCTTTACCTAGATTTTCCATATATTTGCTGACAACCCCAACTGCATGTTAAATGTATGGCCTTGTACTAACCATCTCATACATTAGACTTCCAACTGCATTAGCATATGGTATTCGAGACATATATTCCTTTTCTTCTTTTGTACTAGGACAAAAACTTGAAGAAAGCTTAAAATGGGAAGCCAAAGGGATTGAAAATGGTTTCACATCATCCATACCAAACCTCAAAAGTATCTTCTCAACATACTTTTGTTGTGACAACCAAAGCTTACCATTCCTCATGTCTCTAAATATCTCCATGCCCAAATCTTCCTTGTTGCTCCTAGATCTTTCATATCGAACGTCCTAGCCATCTGAGCCTTTAACCTATTGATCGCAATTATTCTTTTTCTTGCTAAACGAATATCATCAACATACAATACTAGGATAATGAATATGACATTATTCAATTTCTTAAAGTAGACACAATGATCATACTCACTCCTTGTATAATTCTGGATCACCATGAAAGAGTCAAATTTCTTCTACCATTGTTTGGTCGACTGCCTCAGACCATACACTGATTTCTTAAGCTTGCAAACAAATTTCTTGCTGCGATTCTGAACAAACCCTTCAAGTTATTCCATGTAGATCTCCTCATCCAAATCTTCATGTAAGTAAGCAGTCTTAACATCTAGTTGCTCCAACTCCAAATCAATTAATGCAACTAATGCTAACACAATTCGAATTGAAACAAACTTAACAACTGGTGAAAAAATCTCATGAAATTCAAGACCTTCTTTCTGATAATATCCTTTCGCAACCAACCTTGCTTTGTACCTTTCCACCTTATCATCAACACCCTTCTTCAGCTTGTAGACCCACTTGCAACCTACATTTTTCTTGTCTCTTGAAAGTTCTACCAGGTCCCATGTGGCATTCCTCTCTAATGCCTTCATTTCATCCTTCATTGATTTTTTCCATTTATCATTGTTAGAACCCTTCACAACTACCTGATAGCACGAAGGTTCATCATAATTAGTACTTAAAGAAACCAATGAAACAAAATCATCATACCTTCTTGGAGGATTTCTGACTCGCGTAGACCTCCTTAGGGAAGTTTCTGGCTCATCCACATTCTGTTGATTGTTATCATCAACCATGTCTCCCTCTGCAGGAAACTCTTCATGAACATCTTCATAAACTTGTTCGTGTTCACTTTCATCTGTATTTGAACTGGTTTGAAACTGAATATGTTGATACTTACGTAATTCTTCCTGTTTCATTTGAACATCTATATCTGATTTGATGAGAGATGATTCATCAAATATTACATCTTTGTTAGTGGTGATCTTGTGGGCAGTAGGATCCCACAACCTGTACCCCTTAATACCATCACCATATCCAACAAAGATAAGCCTTTTTATTTTATTTTGGACCTAGTTTAGAACGTTGATGTTTCAGAATTAAAGCATAGGCTTCATAACCAAAAACTTTAAGATTAGAATAATTACAAGGGTGACCTTTCCATACCTCTTCAGGAATCTTGCATTCTATTGCTGTTGATGGTGATTGATTCACCAGATAACAAGTTGTAGTTACTGCTTCTGCCCACAGGTCCTACTACAAGTTGGCGTTACTTAACATACTCCTTGCTCCCTCTAGAAGATTCATATTCATGCGTTCAACAACTCCATTTTGTTGAGGAGTATAGGCAGTGATTTTATGCCTATCAATCCCAAACTCCTTGCAATAGTTCTCAAATTCCATTGACGTAAATTCACCACCGTTATCAGTTCTTAAACATTTAATGGATCTACCAGTGCTATTTTCCACTAAAGCTCTAAACTGCTTGAAAATTGTAAATACATCAGCCTTACTTTTCAACATATAGATCCAAACCTTTCTAGACAAATCATCTATAAAAGTTACAAAATATGATGAACCTCCATATGAAATAGTAGGGAATGGTCCCCAAACATCAGAATGGTTATAATCAAGGATTCCTTTACTGGTGTGTCTTTCGGTTTTAAATCTCTGCCTATTTTGTTTTCCATAAATACAGTGCTTGCAGAAATCTAACTTTAAAGACTTTAGACTAGGAAGTAACTTGCGATCAATTAATACCTTTAATCCTTGTTCACTCATATGGCCCGACTGTTGATGCCACAGTTGAACAGAATCATTGTCTTTCTCAGATACCACTGTCGCATGATCTGACTCAGTTCTTCCTTCTAACAAAAACATGTTACCAACCTTCTTCGCTTTCATAAACAGTAAGATTCCTTTGTAGACTTTCATAACTCCACCTTGAACAATACTCTTATATCCTCCAATGTTTAAGACTCCCAAAGAAATTAGGTTCTTCCTAAGCTCAGGTACATGTCTCACATCAATTAGTATTTTAACAGTTCCATCAAACATCTTAAATCGAATGCTACCAATTCCCACAGCTTTACATGATATATCATTTCCCATGTAAACTATACCATCATCTATAGGCTGGTAAGTAACAAACCAGTGTCTATAAAGATACATGTGATTTGAAGCACCAGAATCTAATAACCATTGTTGATCATGACGTGAACCAATACTAATTAATAAAACTTCATCAGTCATACCTGAACCTGTTGTTGAACCCATTTCAGTTACGTTTGCTTCCTTCATTTGTTTTGGAGGGTAGTCTTTGGAGGCTTGTTGTCTCTTCCATCAATCCTTCTTCAGGTGTCCATATTTGCCACAAAACTAACACTTAAGCTTTCTCTTTCTTCCCTTTGACTTTGACCGAGAGAAATCCATCTGAACATGTCCTCTTTCTTTAAGTCTGCGTCTGACCATCATCACCTCCGATGTAGAGGTTTCTGAATTGGTTTTCTTCCTTGTATCCTTAGATAGTAAGGCTCCAACAATAACATCAAACTCAATACTTTCTGTTGTGCTAAAACTAATAGAGGTAACAAAGTGATCCCATGACATGGGCAAATAACACAATAATGTAATTGCCTTATCTTCAGATTTAAATTTCACTCCCATGTTATCCAACTGGACTAAAAGAGTATTAAAAGTATTTAAATGATCAGTGATTTTCGTACCTTCCTTCATGCGCAGACTGTACAATTGCCTTTTTAGGAAGATCTTGTTTGTCAAGGATTTCGTCATATACAAGCTTTCCAGCTTCATCCACAAACCGACTATTGTTTTCTCTGATACAATATTGAACAGAACATCATCGGCCAAACAGAGGCACATGGCACTAAGTGCTCTCGCATCAATCTCATGTCAATCTTCCTCTGTTATGGTCGTGGGTTACTTTGCTTTTCCCAAAAGCGTCTTCACCACGCCTTGTTGCACGAGCAGATCGTGCATCTTAACCTTCCAAATCTCAAAATTGTTCTTGCCATTGAACTTCTCGATTTCGAATTTAGCACTCTGAGTTTTCGCCATTAACAAAAAAAAAAATCCAAAACACCATTGCTTATAATAACCAAAACCCTTTAAAAAATAAAAAACCTTAAACTCTTAAACTCCAAAAAAGTTTTATAAAATACATTTTCACTAACCTCACCTTTTATTAAAAAGATTCACCTTTTAAAAAAACCATCCAGCCACTTGAATTTATGCATACAATTTTTTTAATATAATTCACCTTTTTAATATAATATGCATACAATCCTCCAACCATACAATCCTCATACATTAAACTTTTCAAAAAAAAACATACGAATGTTACCTCATACATTAAACTTTTCAAAAAAAAACATACGAATGTTATTTTAAATGAGATCGAACCTATGTTATAAAAAAAAGTCGTCGCACCTCCCTATGCAACCAGCAACCAAGTTGCAATGATGTCAGGGGTCGTCGCCCCTCTCGATACAACCAAGGTGCCACGATCTCACAAATTTTTGAGAAGTGGAAATTTGGTTAATAGGACGTCGCATCCTCCAAGAGGAGGCCCATGTGATGATGTGGAAATTAACGCACCTTACACATGTTTCACTCTTGCGGTTCTTTTCTCTCCTTTAACCTGCTCTGATACTACTTGTTATATTAGTAAATGCGGAAACACAAATATCATAAGCCACACGCAGAATTAAAAGACATAGAGATTTATGTGGTTCACCCAAACATTGGGCTGCATCGACGAAGGCATCGATTGTCTTATTATTCAGATCAAGGAGATTACAATAGCTCACTCACACTCCTCTCACTCACGCTCCCCTGTCTGCCAATAAATTTATATACATTTACACAGGGAAACTGATTATTAAATGCAATCGCATCCATATTCCAACTTGGTCTTATTGGTTACAACCAATGCTGTATTATAGGATCTGAAATCCTAATTGTGGAGGAATTCGTTGTCACCAATTCAAATTAAAATTTTCCGTTGAATTCCAACAATGCAAGGAGAACAACAGCACGCTGAAACAGGTCATGAAACAGTGACCTGAAGTCATATGGCCGTTGTTCATTGAATTGCAATCTATAGAGCATGTAATTGGGTTTGGAGGCATCTGGTAGAAATTTTGTCCAAGCAATGTCGGAACCTTTGATGCCATCAAGATGGAGACGTATGCGCAGCAAGAATGAAAGTTTTGACCAGGCAAATATTATCCATTCAACGTCAGAGTAATTAACGTCGAATATGTTGGGAAATACACCAAGATTTGCAGTTTCAGGGAAACGACACATACCTAACATAGTTGTAATCTTCAGGTTGAAGCAATTTCAGGAAAACCGCCACCTAGCACCAAAATAATGAGATAGATAGCTTGGGATCTGACTCAACTCCAGGAGGGGCAGAGAAGTCAGATCCGACTCAACTCCAGGAGGGGCAGCGCGCATTGACATATACATTCCTGGTTGGGTAGCTGAAAATTGAAGTGAGAATTGAAGTGATAGAACCCATTGGAGACTTTCAGGTGACGTCCTTGCAGCGGCAGATTCGTATGATCGAATCTTGACGGTACCGAAGATGGAGATGGGTGAGCCTGAGCAGTGCGCCCGCACCTCCTGAATCCTGATCTGTAGCATTTTCCACATTTGTTGCTGCACGAGCGAACGCCCTCCAGAAACTATTTCTGTACGTTATCGAATATGGTGGATATACCTTCCTGGTTTCTGAGTTGTTGAAAATTGAAGTGATAGGACTCATTGGAGACTGCCAGGGGACGTCCTTGCAGCGAAAGACATCGCATCTTGATGGTACCGATTCGCACTGTGCACACCTTCTGATATGCAGCGTTGTAGCATTTTCCACATTTTCTGCTGCACGAGCGACCGCCTTAAAGTAGCCACTTCCTTCCTTGCGTTGTCAAAACGTCTCTTATATCAATACAACCCTTATAAGGTCGTTGAATTGTTCATCTAATCCTTGTAATGTCGTTGAATTGTTCATCCAGATAGAATTACATGTAGGCAAGCCTTTTGTTTTTCTTTCTTCAGGCATCAGATCGAGAAGAGTTTGAAGTTTTACAGACTGTCGGATGTAGAGTTGCGAGAAGAGAAGAAATTTTAACGTCCACCAGGCTATGTAGGACAGACCATCTCATACACCGTCTCATATATTGATTTTTGCATTTCATCTCATGTCTGCCACTCTTTTTTATCTGCCACTCTTTTTTGTGTTTAGGTTGATGATGGGCTCTTTCACTTTCTCCACTGTCTGTCTTTTTAGATAAATAAAGTATTCCAAGAATTAGTTGTTAAAATATTTGAATAACTGTCTCTGTTGTATTTCAAAATTTGACTCTAAAATGTATAATATACACACCTTTTCTTCTCAAGCTTCTTTTGGTCTTTTCCAACTTTTTTTTAAGATGCATTATTATTACCATTTATTCCCAGCTTCTTTTGATCTTTTCCAAAAGATGCGTTATTATTACCATTTCTTCCCAGCTTCTTTTGATCTTTTCCAAAAGATGCGTTATTATTACAGTTATTCTTTTAGTCTTTTCCAACTTTCTGAAGATGCGTTATTATTACAGCTATGCATCAGACATTCTGTAAAACTTCAAACTCCTCTTGTCGATCCGATGCCAGAAGAAAGAAAAGACTTGCCTGCCGGTAATTCTATAGCCATGAACAATTCAACGACGTTATAATCGTTTGATTGATATAAGAGAGGATTGTAACATCATTGAAATATTGCAATATTGAGAAAGATGTAATATCGATTCCTTTGAGAGATGCCATTGTCTGCCCATGCCCAATAGACTGCACAGAGACCTCGTCATTATAGAGCATCCAGCTGCTGCTGGGGATATGGAATACAAAGATGCGCGGAGGCAATGTGGCAGGAAGCACAAGATCTGGTAGATGTCATACTCTTCTGGTTGCGAGGGCTCGTTTCTCCCACAAGCTCCATCATGGAGAGAGTGGTTTACGATCTTTTCGATAAGAGCACTACTAGTTATAGTGCTGAGGAGCTTTTTTACTAGTTATAGTGCTGAGGAGCTTTTTCTGGGAGCTCTGAAGCTGATGCATGTAACTTTACCTTGCATAGTAATAATGCATTCGGGAAGCAGTAGCGGCCGCTGGCGGTGCTAATAACGTGGGAGTCAATATTATCAACTTCGATATAATGGAGGGTATGCAATGGCCGCCATCAATGGAGGCCCTGAGGAAGAGTGGATGTAACTGGTCACTTGAAAATCGCAGTAATCAGAGGGCCCGATGAGGACGAGTACGCCAGCTCTCTGGGGATCACATTTTCGTTCCAGGAAATGGATTTGGAAGGCCTGAAAGAAGACCTGCCCCAGGAGGACGAGCTTGTAATAGTAAACTGCATATGGCAATTGCATCGAATGTTCAATCTGCGAAATAAATCGCAGTTATGGGGAATCCTTGTCGGCGCACGCCCCGTGAATCCAGTGGCCGTTACGCTCGCTACGGGTCCACATGGCGCCGAGAGAGACTTCCAATTTCTTAGAGAGCTTCTGTCGCTGTCTGGACTCTGGAGGAGCTGTGCACCATTTTCGATTCCCTTGAAGCTCTGGACTGCCGAACCATGGGCTTGCAAGAGCGATGGTGGAACGCATATTCTTTGGGCCGGCCAAGTCTAGGAGAGTTATGAATAGTGTGTGTGGTGATCATGGCCCAGCTGATCCCAGAGAATGCAGCGTTCTTGAACTTCTAGTTAAAAGAATCTCTAACCCAACTTTTAGAGTGTCTTTTTCTTGTAATTTGATATCCTTAAATCATATAAGGAGTTTCAATTATTGTCGTTTGATATGAAATTATATATATGAATTTTCTAAGCACAAAGAGGATTTGAAAGAAGACTTGAAGTGAGTTTATATATATGGTTAAGAAATCTTTTTACTCTTATTTTAGGTGTTTCTATGCCAATATTTCTATATTTAATATAATCACAATGATCCAATTCTAATTTATTATCTAGTTGATATCAACATTATCCATTTTATTTAACAAATAAATAGAGGATATGATGAAGAAAAATATTCCCTTTGACTTTCTTAATAAAATAAAAATATCATTTTTCAAGTTAATAAAAAGGTATTCAATTGCAATATTAGGGAATTAAGGTTTTTTAGAGAATAAAGTTGAAAGAAGCAAAATAACAAATAGGAAGGAAAATTGAAAATTTTATCATTGTTTTACGAGGTAATCTATTAAATCCATATGCATTGGTTATTGGTTATAAGGATTACTTTTATAAATTGGTTATTGGTTATAAGGATTACTTTTATAAATTTTTATATTTGGGTTGAACCCTTTATTTCATGAAGATTTTTCATGTATAAGATTTAAGATTTGTTATGCTATCATGTTTCAATAAGTAATATAGGATTAATTGAGGTTAGTTTGACAATTCAATGTTGAGATATTATATTTTTTTAATTTTTATTTTATTATTTTAGAAATTGTTGTTTATCAATTTTTTTTATTCCTCATTATTACCCATTTTTCTTCTTTCTTAGTATATTTAACTTCTTGAATTTCATTTTTTAGTTTATTTTATTTTTGTGGGATAAGATCTTTGTTTATGAATATAACAATATTTTTTAGTTGGAAAGTTTTTTTAGATTGTTTAATTTATTTTAGTTGATTCCACTAAGGGTGCAAGTTATTTCCCAAAATTGTTGCAATGAGAACATGTGCTTGTTGAAAATTTTAGGAATGTATACACACTTTAGAAATGTGCGGGTGTTCCTATTTGAATTTCTTCAACCCTTGCTAAACCTCCAAGTATGCCTAATGTATGTCTCCATGTTTCCCTCTACGTACTATGTTATAAAAGGATACTTGCATTTTTTAAAGTGCATGTGCATTCACTTGTGTAAAACAAATGGGTCTTAAGGTTTAAACAAGTCTTTTTTATTTGGGGGGCAGAGTAAGGGAATTAATCCCTAAATGAACATTCTCAAGCTCAAGTGCCGTGTTTAGGAGATAAAAACACTTGGGTCTTAGGCCCTAAACATAGTTTATTGCGCTTGGTTTCCATGAACATCACCTACAAGCCACAACATAGGCCCTCTCTAGGGAATCTTTCACATTGGATTTGGATATGAATGCCATTACGAGGCTTTGCACATCAAGGACATGTCACATGGCCTTAACCATAGTTTAGGAAGAAAAACATGTTCCTCCAGATATTGTTGGATCATCTCGGGCTCAAGAACTTGAACAAGTCCTTGAACCAACACAAGTGCTTTTTGTTTGTTCTTTGTAGGCGTCTGAGTGGGACACATGCACCATGACTAGGTTTTTTGCACTAGAAACAAATGTTGAGGCATAACCATAGTCAAGAGAAAAATAATGGCCTTAAGCTCTACTTGAATTTTCTTGATCTCAAACACCATGAACAACACCTAAAAACCATGACATAATCCCTCTCCATGGAGTATTTAGCATTTGAGTTGAATATGGGTGCCATTATAAGGTCTTGGGCATCATGGATGAGTCTAAGGTTGTTGATCATAATTGAAGGAGGGAAATAAGAGCCTCCATTGCTAATACTTTATTATTAGGCTCAAGCACCATGGATGGGTCCTCAAACCAACACATATGACCTCTTTAGGCTGTCATTCACCTCCAAGCCGCATACAACCACCATGACTAGGTTAGTTGTGAACTAAGAGTAGGTCTCAAGGTCTAACCGAAGTTAGAGGCATACATCAAGATGCTTGTGTTCTAAATGAAGCTTATTGGGTTGAAGTGCCCTAAAAAACATCTACAACCAATGAAGTTTTAGGCTATATAATGCCATGAATGTATTCTCAAACCACATGGGACCCATATAGGGTATCTATAGTATACTAAAGGGATATGGTCACCATGATTAAACCACAACACAGGGCCTAAACAAGAAGTTTTCTTAGGCCCACAACAAGAATAATTCTTGGGGCCATGGTCGGGGTTCATTAGCATCTAAGTGGGATACGAGTGCCATGAGTTGGTTTTTTGTGGTGGAAATGGGTCTTGAGGCCTAAACATGGTCAATAGGGAAATTGAGTCTTAAACTCTAAATGAAACTTTTTTAGCTCAAGCACCATGGTTAGGGGAGGAAAACATTTGGGTATTAGGCCCTAAATGTAACTTCTCATGCTCAATTTCCATGAACAACACCTACAAACCATAATATAGGAACTCTTTATGGAGTCTTTGGCATTAGAGATGGATATGGAAATCATTACAATGTTTTGTGCATCAATGATGAGTCTTGGGAATTGACCATGGTTGAGGGAGGAAAGAAAGTGCCTCAACATATTATTGAATCTTCTCAAGCTCAAGAGCTTTGAACAATTCCTTGAACCAACACATTAGTCATTTGTAGGGAGTTCTTTATAAGCCTTTGAGTTGGATACATGTGTTGTGATTAGGTTTTATGCATTAGAAATGGGTGTCAAATCCTAAACATGGTCAAGGGGGGGAATAAGGGCCTAAAACTCTAATAGAACCTTCTTGTGGTCAAGCACCATGAACAACACCTATAAACCACGACACAAGCCTCCCCAAGGTATCTTTGGCATCCAAGTTGAATATGGGTGCCATTATAAGTTATTAGGCATCATGGATGGGTCTTGGGTCCTTGGCCATAGTTGACGAAGGGAAACAATATCCTCTAGTCATAAACCTTTTTTCTTGGGGTCAAGTTCCATGGAAGAGTGAGATATATGACCTTTGTAGGGTGCCATTCACCTCCAAGTGGGATATGGGTGCCATGACTAGGTCAATTGTGAACCAAGAATGGATCTTGAGGTTTGACCAATGTCAAGGGAGAAAAATAAGAGCCTTGTTCCCTAAATGAAACTTCTTTATCTCAAGAACCATGAAAAACACCTAAAACACATGAATCTTCTTAGTCTATAGCACCAAGGATGCATCCTTGAACCACCACACATGACCCTTATAGAGTATCTCCAGCGTACTAGAGGGATATAAGTGCCATTATTAAACCACAATATATGCCCTATAATAATGTGTTTTAATACCATAATATGAATGGTTCTCAAGGACATGGTTGGGGTTATTTAACATCCAAGTGGGATATAGGTACCATGATTAGGTTTTGTGCAATGGAAATGGATCTTGTTACTGCCTGAACTAGCACCCTTGCCAACATAGGGGCTATCTATGACAACAATATAGGAAGTGCACCACTATCACCTCAATAAATTTTACCTTGCACTTTAAGCCAACTCCTAGAAGACATGGGGGTATCCCAAATGATGAAAAGAAAACCTCTTTAAAAAAGAACCATGCAGTCATATGATTTACTTTAATGAATCCACAAAATAAATAACAAGACAATGCATTATGATTCCAGTCAACAATTACAATTCTCTAAATATATTCAACTAGAAACAATCACATGAACCATGTTTGTATCCACTTCAAACAAAGGTTAGGAGCTAGTGGACGTGTGTGTCAAATATGATATGTAAGATAAACAACATTAACAACTTTAGATTAGCATTTAATTCTAAAACAACTTGGTAAATATGTATTCAATAACATCCTAACAAGTTTTGAAGGACAACATCTAAAGATGCATAAACATTAACAAATAAATAACTTGTAAAATGGGTGGTGAATCCCCCTTCACAAGTAAGCACTTGGCATTCACCAAATAAAACCTCTAAACAAATGATAAGAAATTACAAGAACATTAGAGATTAAAATCACCTTTAGATATGTAAGCTAAGATTGGTAAACAATCTAGAAATGAAATGAAAGTTAGGTACGAGAAAGAAAACACCTTGAAGCACCAAACCCTGGCCTTAGGGTTTCACGAAATGTAATTTTTAATGATGCAATTTAATTTCCAGATTTGAGAATCACCTCAAATCAACCCAAAGAATGTTATATAATACTTTGAACCTCAATCCAATAGGGATGATTTGTCTCCTTAGGGTTAGAGATCAACAATTAAACATAAACCCTATGAATAATAAGTCTAGGGAATGAAATACTTCATTAACTTTACACTAGACAATATATGAAATATAAATAGATGATTTTCTTTGTTTTTCACCATTAGATTTCTTATTAAACAAAAAAAATATGATTTTTAGGGTTTTTTGGTATCTAGACTAGTGCCTTTTTTAAATCCAATTAGGGCTTATGGGGTTAAGTGTACCCCTCTAATAATTAGTCACTTCTATATTTAGGACTAAGGTAAGAGATTAGAACCATGAAGGAGGAATAATATCCAAACTAATGAAGATAAGCTAAGAGGACCAAGTCCCTACAAGAAGGGATTCCTCAAAGGAAAAGACCTTCACCAACAAGATCAACTATAACTTGAAAAAACTAATTAAGAGTCCTTTCCAAGGAACCAAAGAGGAAAAACAAAGTAATGGATTAAGTACTTACCCAAGTTAACAAGAGAAGAAGGAAGAAACCCTAGAATGTCTCCTCTCCAAGTAGTGAAGTAAGTTCTCAAATGGATTGATCTTGAAAGCTAGTAGAAGATTTGATTCACCATAACAAATCTTTAGTGCACCAAGACAATAACCAAGAAAGAGAAAGTTCCAAGAATTGACACCAAAACCTCAAAAGGAATAGTTTCTATTAATTTTTGTTAGAAATGATCCAACAATTCACAATGATTTGGAATGAGAAGGGAGTCTCTATTTATAGAGGTAGATTCTACATATTTCTCATTCTTTATTAATTATTTCTCCCTAAAATTAGCCTAGTAGACTAAGAAATAAGGCCAGTCATATTCACAAAGAAGGAGACTAAGTCAATACATAATCAAATGATGCCACATGTACATAAAACCCTCATGAGAGAGGAACATCCCACAAAGAATGGGGCTAATTTTCTCTCCCAGCCCAACGTTCCAAGGAAAGAGTGACATGGAGGCCTCAAAACATGGTGACATAACCTCCCAAGTAAGAAAATCTCCAACATTCCTCTCCTCTAAGTGTAATGACGTCAAACGTGGATAACCTCCTCATAATGTGCTCAAGGATTGCTCAAATGGAATCTACAAGTTATGACCAAGCCCTCAAGTCAAGAAAACATTCTCCACAAGGCAAGGAAGATGCCTCTGCAATTTAGGTCATCACCAAAAACACCCAGTTTGTTGTCATAAACCCCACACGTGTGGGTCAACCCTCAAATCATGTAAATGACATCTCCAAAAGTGATGAAATAAGGAGGGCACTCTAGAATCTCCAACCTGACATGTGTAGAGGATGTCCATGTATGCAATAATAGACCAAATGTTCCTCAGAGGATGTGACCAATGCCTCAGAATATGTGTACTTCTTCGAGAAATTTGACACTGCCCTGGGAGACATGAAATTGAGTGAGCATCTATAGAATCATATTCGATAATGGATGGCCAAAGTGTGATGAATACATAAGAGAGGTATCCATGCTTAGGAATAGAATAAGTGTGCTATACACATGTGTGACAACCTTTACAAAGAGAAACACTTTTACATCATATACAAATGGGTAAGAGAGAGTATGCAACTCTCCTAGACCATATGTCTTAATATATCTACCCCAATATGCATACCAACCTAGATTATAAATGACTAACATGATGAAGAGTTACCAACATCAAGAGAAGTCGACCATAACCATAAAAAAAAACCTATCTTGAAATGGGGACTAAAAGAATGGACCATGAGTGACCACATAGGGTTTGTAGAGATTACGTAGCCCCCCCACCAATACATAGAACATCCAAGTATGGTCCAATACAATACATGAGTGAAAATACAACCACACTTTCATCTCTTCACGATACAATAAGACACATAATTTTCTCATAAGATGGTCTACATTTGGAGAAAAAATATAGGGTACATTGAAATGAATTTAAGGTGTAACAAATGGCTCCAACTCGGTGACATGTGTTCATTTCAAGAGTGAATGAAAAATCCAGAATCTCAAAACATGTATACCTAAAATATTCTCAACCAATGGATGCTAAATATAGGGGAGGGTGTAGACACACATGTCTTTTCTCCTTCCCGAAGAGACAAATAAATCCATGTGTAAATGAAATATATCCAAGCACATGTTATTAGCACCACATCTCAGAGAAAAATACATACATGTAAGCAACATTTAACTTTATATTCTAAACAAAATAAAATTCAGAAATCAATAAAACGAAACACACAAGTTGATCTAATGTTCATTCTAAAGAGATTACTCATTCTAACCTTTTATAACATAATCAACATAACATACTAAGTAAAATCATAGATCCAATGTAACCATTTCGTGAGTTCATAATTATCGTGAAATTTACCTTTGTGCTTGGTTACAAACCAAAATAATGAGACATGAAGGATCAAGTAAGCATATGTTGGCATCTCCTTTACCTTTACTTGGTCAAAATATGAAGTAAGATCATGACATTGTGAGGGAAGAATGAAGGCATGCCAAGTTTTGCCTATACTGTTGCAAGATTATTTCACCTAGAGGTGGATAGGGATGATGTAATCATATTTATTGACATAAGAATAGGACAAACCATCACTGCTATTCATCAGATCATCAAGCAAGAGGGGATTCGAGGGTGGATCCAATAGAATTCAATAAGAATATTGCTTCCCCTCCTTGTTGTTCTCAATCATATATATGGACGAAACATGAGAAACCCCATCAGACCTGAAAAAAAAGAAGTAAATATATGACTCGTGGCTAGATGGCCTTGTATGTGAGGCTGAAAATCCTTTTAATAATCCCAAGGTCAAGCATGTTGATGTCTACCAAAAATTGCATCTTCAAAAAAATCACCAATGGATGGATTTCCTTGTATATGAAGGTCATTAGTTGGGGACCTCCATGAATGAAATTTTCTACTATCATTTTTCCTTGAAAACCCACTTTGTGCACTTGAAAATCAATCTTATTAGTGAGGTGATATGGATGTTCCTGCATAATGAAGTTATATTTACACCCCCTCATTGTGTTTGGTTGTTCACAAGACCACAAATTTGCAATTTCATCTTTAGAACCATCCTAATTTGTATCGTAAATGGGATCCTGATTAAAATAAAAACATCTTATATCCCATTTTTTTCTTTCAATATGGAGAGCATCATTATTCTCAATCTATTTATCATCATGCTCTTCATCAAATAAGGGTTTATCCATCATATTTTTTCTTTCCAGGTTGCTAAGAGATGTATCATGAAAGTCAAAATCTTGGAAAGGAGTGTAACATATAAAACCCTTGCTTTCATGTGGGGGAGAAGTGACAGATGCTTGAATGATCGTGTCATCAAGGTTTTCTTGATAGACTTATCTTTCAAATGTATCTTGATTTCCAATTAAAGAGGCATGAGAAAACCATTCATCATCATTTTCTTCTTGAGGATATGTAATAAAATATTCAATGGCCTCACCATATTCAAGAAAACAATATGGAGCTTCTTGAGATCCATCTTCCACAAGATCTTTTATGTTAATCACATCATCAATTTCCTTGACATTTTCAACACGAGGAATCCATTCCTCACCATTTTCCGATTCTGAAATTTTGTGCAACAAAGGCTCAAGGGAGGGAGGAGAGTGATGATCTTCTTCAATAAAATCATCATAAAGCTTTAGCGAATAAGGCTTACCATATTTTTCTTCAACATAATCATACACAAAAAGGTATGCATCCTTTGTTTCCTCTATTTCCACAAGAATATCACTTGAGGGGTTATCATCATATTATAGTGTTAATTTATTGATCTTTTCCCCATTCTTCTTAGTACATCAAGAAATAAATAATAATATTCAACTTCTACATAACCATAGATCCAACACTTTTGAAACTTTTTCATTAATTACATAAATGATTTTATCTCTTTATGCTTGAAATTGCAATACCAATCCCATGTGTCATCTCCTTGCATTGAATATGAAAATGTTTCTGTTAGCAATAATTCTAGTCATGGGTTCAAGAAGCATTCAACCCCGCTAGTCGCACAAAGTGCTCAAGCGCAGCTCAAAGAATTTTTTGTTTTTCCAAGTAGCAGATCAAGCGAGCGGGCAAAGTTTTGATATTGGCAGTCGAGACCCATCCACGAAGCAGATCAACGGTCATCGGGATCTTGGAGTTGTAAATTCACCGGACATTTAGCAGTAAAGGGGTCCTTTCTATTGGGAGGCTAATTATGAGTCGTTCGATCCAGGGGTGCGTGTCGCAAGGGCTGGCCATCTCGGCGTTTCGCCCATCGCGACTTCAACACACAAAGGGAAGCTCTATTATTTCGCGAGACGCGAAGTGCCGAGAGCATCGGGGAACTCGGGCCCACAGAAGTATCGAGAGGATCAGAGCTGTTCTTCAGAGGAGACACGTGGCGAGAGATCCCGCAGAGTCGGGGATCGGGGAATTGAAATTCCCGTGCACATGGCAGCAGGAATCGCGATATGCCGATACGCGATTTCCCGACAAAACTAAGGACTATAGTGGAGTACAGGTGGCAGGATATCACGAGTCCGAGGAATGCATGCTCGTCGGCATCGCAAACGCCGAAACTCCGATGGTGTTTGGCTCTGGTCGCGCGAAGACATGTCATATGGATCATGTTTAGCTGGTAGGGGCTAGCCCCTAGGAAAGGAGCTCATCGCACATCGGGATATCGGGGATCTCGGATACAAGGAAATCGCGCACTCCAAACTCGCGAATCCCGAATTCTCGAAATCCTGAAACATTCATCACAGACCCCCATTTACCTATCCCTTGCCGCCACATCTTTTTCTCGTACCATGACATCTGCATTTTCTTCTCGGCCATTGCGTTCCTCCACCTTGCTCATACACTCCAAAACTCATGGACCCTGTCACTCGTATCCGCCCTATTGTTTTCCCTGACCAATCACCGTCCATTCACCACTTCACGTCAACTCATCAGTCCTACCATGTTTTCTCCAAGCGAGATTCAAATGGCAGAGTATGAAGATTTCCATGTCCTGTAGGCACAAGATCGGCC
>JZKD02S2359437.1:9506-25806 GCA_000966675.3 Picea glauca
GTGGACTAGGTCCACTATATTAATAAAGGCTCACTATGGTAGTTGGATGTAATAAATGTGAGAAGGCTCTCTAGAAGGTTCCTAGGAGATAGGGAGAGCTATATAAAGAAGTGTACGCAATGTAATGAAACATAGTGAAGAATATTGTGATTGTACAAGCAAGGATTGCTTGATGAGTTTTATCCTTCCATAAGGATTAATATATGGTGATACCCTACCTCAAGGGTTTTCTCTATTTCTTGTGTTCATGTTATGGTGAATGGTTTATGGTTTATTCTTGGTATTATTGAATTATATTTGCAGATCTAGTATAGGTACTTAACAAAATTCATTTGCAAGGTTATGCTGCTGCTATTCTATTGGGGAAACCTCTTTTCTCATCAAGGGCATACTAGCACCATTCCATTTGGGCAATCCACATCACCTTTTGAGTGGGTTAGCTTGGGATTCTTTCACCATTTCTTCCAAGTTTCCAAGTTGTAAGAAGAGCTCAATCTTGGGGGTCCAAGAGCCCTCCCTTGGAGGAAGAAGGGACCCAAAGTCCCCTTTCTCTTTGGTGTTTTCTTTTCACTAATACAATCATTTCCATTGGTGACATGAGTTTTGTTTGTTTCTTGTTCTTATGTCCTTATGCACAATAGTTTAGTCATTTTTTTCCTTTCCTAGTTTAATTCTTAGCTTAGTCTTTTATGTTTATTCTTCTAACCCTTTCCTTTACTGCTGTCTTTCTTAGCTAACCCAACTAAGCTTGTAAGCACCTCTGTTTTACTCATTTAGGTGACAAAAGAGGTGCAACATACACTATCCCATGATGTATTAGAGTTTCCTCTCTAAGCCTCCTTCTTGGAAGAGGTGAATGGTTCCTCTTTATACATGAAATATTTAATGAATCATTAATTATTATTCACTAAAATTGTGATTGATCCCTATATATTAAAACAAAGGACTAAAATGGGTAATAAAGTGTTGGTATCTAGCCACAAAGATAGGTAGATTTGTTTTGGAAAATATTGTTGCAATTGTCATCCAAGGTAGAATGGGTTATGAGACATATGTAACAATCTATTAATGACCAATCATGTTCACCACATGGGATTTAGCTACCAAAATGAATTTGGTACACATATGTCTATGGAAAAATGGATTTGCACATGTGGGCTTGTAGAAATTCGCCTTTCAACAATTAAAATTAGATTTTCACCCTTTAATATCTTCCCCAAGTGGTTGTAGCACTAAATTCACGGAATCTCATTTAATTTCTTTAACTGGTTGCTTGAATGATGGGGAGTGTGAGCTATTTCATGACATATTTGATTGATTTCAATGCTTGATTATTAATTTGTAGCAAAATAGATTTGAGAACATCTACATTAATAAATTGTATCAATTGCATTAACTATTTATTAACTGATTGCAAAACATCCCATGATTTTGAATGCAATAAGGTATATTCAGTTTGTTGACACTGGATGTGGATAGAGTATATTGTTCTTCTTGTGCACATCCACTTATGCATTTAAAAGTAGTGTTGTTGATATATATGAAAACTACATCATTGATAAAAAAAAACGATAATGCTTCAAAACCTTTATATCTTCAAACAACACAATATTATACCCATCATAAGAAATTCTAAGTAACTCATGGTACTTCTAAGTTATTATAAATCAATAAGTTTCTTGCAAAAATAATCCATAATTTCCTATATTTCTCTTGACCTAATCATCACCGTTTAGTATGGAAAGAAATAAGGATATTGAGGTATACATGGCAAAAGGAAAGTCAAGAGAGTGGATAAGGGTGGTAAATAGGAGTTAAAATGATTCCAAAATTTGTGCCAATAGATATCATAAATCCAATATAAAAAATGTTGAAGAAATATTTAGGTTAAGTGCAATAAGGATAACAAGAAATCTTTTGAAATCAGTATGGTTCCTATTTTCATAAAATATTGGAGTATCCTCATAAGAAAAGGAAAATATTTGAAATCATTATGGATCCCATTTTGCTGAAATATTTGAGTTCATTGTAATAGCAATAGAATGAAATATGAATGTAGTGTGAAAGTCATGGGTCTATGTGTTGAGGTTGAAGTAGTATTCTTATCGCTTGGTGAATATAATGTTGTAATCCTAGTATGGATGAGCCAAGTGAAATCCTAAGTTTTCATGCACTCTAGGGATTTGTTGCCACTATATGGAGTAAATATTTAACCCTTAAAAAGGCATGTGCAATTTTGAGGTTCACTTATAAAAATATTGACCGAACCAACATTACACTAAGATATCCCTTTAAAGCATAGGATTTTGTGGTATCACCCATAACCCTTCTCCAAAAAATTGCGAGGTAGCTCAATGAAATTACACACATTTCTTTGTAGCTAGAGAAGTCATGGATCTATCCAACTCCAAGTTTGGGGGAATCCCACTTGGATATAGATAATAATACATCAAACTTCCTTATAGTTGAATATTTTAGGGGTCTACCCTACTCTCTTTTAGGGGAAATCCACATGAGGCTCGACTACATGGAAGACCTATCTTTGTGGAACCAGGGTGTAGAGGGGGGTCGATGGGGAAAACCATGGATGAATTATCAAACAAATGGTCCCACAATAACACTTGGAGGATATGACTTGGAAGGGTGACAAGGCATGGATACAACAACACATAACTAAAATTTATGCATGGGAAAGAGAAGGACAAGGATTTCAACCAATTACTATGGGAAATTATTTTTCAATATAAACACCAAGGAGCCTTTTCACACCATGCATGTAGTTCAAATGGGTTTGAATGTGTTTTCTTATCTTCATTTCTTAAGCTCATAACTTGAGTTACAATGGGACAAATTTAGATCTTCATGGCTGGTTGAGAAGATGATACTATAGGGATTCAGGTGGAGGATTTTTTCATGCCAACAAAATTAAAATTGGAGGATATGGCATGTTTAAAGAGTAGGGTAGAATTGATAATGGTGAAATTTAATGTCGGGTTCAGATGAGGCTAATTTATAGAGAATTCCTTATTGGCACACAAAGTTATGATAATTATGTCCAATAGTTAATGAATCACATTGATGAACTTAATGGTAATTAGGAGAATTTTCAGTTGTATTTATGTGACACTATTCAAGGGATGTGCAATAATGGTTGTATGCTCACTAAAAAACGTTGAGTGAGAGGATTAAAATTGACTCTGCCAAAGGAGAAAGGGGCTCAAGATTTCGTTAAGGGAAATAAGATTCCTGAATGTATGAAATATCATATTTGAATTCATCATAAATGATCCATTACACTTAATAGAGTATATTGATTTGTGTGAAATGTAGTCAAACATGATCACTATGTTCATCCTCTATTTATATGATGAAGAAATATGATTAAATGGTTGGTTTGGACCAATTGATCCTGAGATATTAGGGTAGAACCATTAAGAGATGTTGGGGGATTATTATGTGATAGTGCCCTCATTACCTCATTCTCTTCTATAGATCAAGTTATTGTGCTAGATTTTGGTGGATTAATCTTGTTTTATCTCACCATTGGAAATATGTGTCTATTTTGAGTTTTGATTTTTATATGAGACATCAATGGGATTCTCGCTATCCTTTCTTGTGATTGTTACAAGCTTGGATGTTCAATGATTGTTGTGTGATAAATATGTTGTTATTGCAAATTCTCTGAAATACAATATTAATTATCTACTCATTCCACTTACTTCTTTATTGATTTTCAGTGATTGTGTGAAGGTTGGTCCCTAGAGTTATCTTAATTTCTCTTAGTTCAACATTTGGTTAATAAGATACATTTTCTTAATAATGTTATTATGCTCTTCATTACTCCACATGAACCATAAACCTTAACATGTATATTACTCCATGTCCCAATGAAATAAGCAATGATCTTGTTTAAACCTTTCATTTAA
This sequence comes from Picea glauca, assembly GCA_000966675.3. NCBI lineage: Eukaryota > Viridiplantae > Streptophyta > Pinopsida > Pinales > Pinaceae > Picea > Picea glauca. The sequence continues at coordinate 13,433 of JZKD02S2359437.1, forward strand.
TATGATAAAAATCTCAAACAATCACCATTCTCTGATTTAATATTTCTTGAGAGCCAACTTGATAATCTAATTATAAAAATATTACAACCTGAGTGGGCCTAATGGTTGAGAACATGTGTTTCCTCTTAAGAGGTCACAAGTTCAAATCCAGCGAGGGGTAGGGTATGTATACCTCCGTAAACTTTACCAGTCAAATCGCTGGGCGGAGGGAGTCACTTGTCCTACAATCAAGGGGGTCTCATACACCAGTTTGGTGTTTGGCTTGGCCGTGACCTTAAAAATGGGTTATTATTATTATTATGAATTTAACCCTATGATAAGTAGTACATCAATTATAAAGAGAAAATGAATGATATTGTAGCGACATTAAACACGTTATCTTACAATGATACTAAACTTGTATAATATATATTAAAAAATCCATATTGTAGATATAAATTAAAAAACTAACCTATGTATTAACGAATTTTGAAATTTATAACATTAAAATATAAATAACATAATTTAATTTAATTTAATTTAATTAATACAATAAAACATATAAAAATTAAACCATTCACTATGTTCTATTTAAAAAAAATCCACAAAGTAAACAAATTTGCGAATGGATTAAAAACCTACATAATGTTTTACCAATACTTTGATAAATATATATACTTGTACACTTTTACTTTTTTTTTCCAAGAAAAAATTGCTCGATTTTATAAGTATTTATAAATCCATTTACAATGCAAGCTGCTCTGAGTGCATAACTAAGAAAAAAACAGCATACTAGCTGAAAGAATAAACGGTAACAATCAACCACAACCGGTCGATGAAAATCAGACTATCTGGGCAAAATAGAAAGGAGGGACATCAGTAGAATATGCTATACAATTCTGTCAATGCGCCAAAACTATGAGGCCACCTTTCATCAATCAAAATATAGTAAAGGAGGTGATGTAGCTCTCTATCCCATTGTCACAATGGTAGACCGAGAGTCTTCCGATTTCCTCGATTAGGGCCCTCTTAGAGAGAGCATCAGCCTCCCGGTTGTGTGTTCTGGAAATATGTAGGAAGTTGATGTCGGAGAAGTAAGAGGAAAGGTCCCGCGTTTTATCCATCCAACCTTCAATATGGACCGATTGAACCTTGCTTTTCTGATTTATCCAGTCAATGATGACTCTCGAGTCACCGAGAACAAGTAAGTGGGTGATAGACCAGTAAGAAGCTAAGGTGAGGGTGGCCCATAGCCCCAAGAGTTCCGCTTTTGTATTTGTACCCTCCCCGCAGTTTAGGAACCACTTTGTGATTCTCGAAGGATGCGATTTAAAGAAGCCTCCAGCCCCGCAGCAGAGTCCATTGGACATTGCAGCTCCATCAAAGCACACAAGTGTGTGGCCTCCTGCCAAAACAACATCGCAAGCTTTGTGTGGAATGGTCTTGATCGAAGAGGGATGCCAATGGAATGTGGCCAAGATTCTGTAAAAAACCGCAGCATAGGAAGGAGTGTGATCCTCGAAAATGGCTTTGTTCCTCTCAGACCAAAGTTGCCAGCAGGCATGGGCTGCCAATGATGGAGAGACAGATTTTTTGGAGATCCAGTAAGAAAAGAAGTCCGATAATGTGGAGCCACTCCAGGGGACCGTAAATGAGAAATGCAAGTGTAACCGGTGCCAAACCTCCTTAGTAAAGTCGCAGTGTATCAGCAGGTGATTTGTATCCTCTGATGTGCTTCTACAGAGAGGGAAGATGCCAGGGCCCTCCCTTCCCCTGCGCCTCAGCACGTCCTAGGTGAGAATTTTTCCAGAACCTGCCAACTAGACAAAAAGTTTTAATTTGAGTGGGATAACCCATTGCCAAATCTGGCGCAGCCACGAGCCATCATCAACCAAACTCTGCTGTTTGAGAAGTGCGGCGTATAGATTATTAACCGACCAGGAGCCCGAGGCATCCCCTCCGGCCCAAAGAAGAAAGTTCGGTTTGTTTGATAGAGAGAATCCTGCTCTGTTGAGCACGGTAGTGTACAGATTCCATTCGGTGGTGAGCAGTCCATCTAGGCGCAGCTCAAAACTACCTAGCCAACAATCTGGAATAGGGTGGATCCCTCTCAGAGCAGTAACATGAGCAAGAGTGGTGTAATTCAGGGATCCGAGCCGCGCGCACAGGGAGGGAGAGAGGATTGATGATTCCCCCAGGCCGAGGATCATATCCCTGCCCACACGAATGTTGTGTCCAGTGCCTGGTTTCCACCGTAGCCAGTGGAGTATCACATTTGAAGAGGCCACCAGTCCTTTCCAAAAGGGGGACGCCCAATTTTGCAGAAGTGACGACTTTCTGAGCCAATTGAGGAGCGACCGGGAGCCCAAGTACTTGGCTTTGATAATGCGGTTCCAAATGCTGTCGTGGTTGACATCTCTCCAGAAGGAGCTGTCTAGGAGTGCCGTGTTGAAGTGTGCGAGGTTTTTTATCCCCCATCCCCCTTTCTTCCGAGGTTTTGATAGTGATTTCCAGCAGCAGAGGTGAAGGCGATGATAGTCAACTTGGTCGTTCCACAAAAAATTAAAGGAGAGCCGTCTAAGATGAATAATAATCCTATTTGGTAACCGCTCCAGTGTCATCCAGTAGACAGTGAGACTCTCCAATACTGCTTTGACCAGGATGTAGCGGTCGCCCAATGACAAAAACTTGTTGCACCAGAACCCGATCCTTTTTTCAAATAGGGACACTAGCCATCGCCAGTCATCCGGAGAGGAAGCTCCCAGTTTCAGCTGGAATCCAAGGTAAGTGAATCCATTGCTTAGATTAGTAAAGGAAAAGGGTATGGCAGTCTGTAGGGGGTGAAGTTCTGTTGTGGACAGACCCCAGTAATGAACGATGGATTTAGAAGGATTGATGGTTAGACCCGAAACAGAGCTGAAAAGATGTATCACTTCTAGGATGATTAGCCATTCAGCAAGGTCTGCTTTTGAGAGGATGAGTACGTCATCCACAAACATGAGGTGGACGATTTTGATGCAGTTAGAGACTTTTATGCCAGTAATAAGGTTGTCGGAGAATCTTTTGGAGAGAAGAAGGATAAGGCCTTCCATTATCAAGATGAAAAGATAGGGGGAGAGAGGGCACCCCTGTCGGAGTCCCCTTTCACTTTTGAAGAAGCTAGAAGGCTCACCGTTGATCAAAACTGCGAAGTTGGCATTGGTGACACAAGAAATGATCCATTGAATGAACTTGCCTCCAAACCCAACAGAGTGTAAAACTAATCTTAAGAAACCCCAGTCAATGCAGTCGAACGCTCTTTTGAGGTCTAATTTTAAAATCAACGCCTTTAACTTTTTCTGCTTGATGCTATGGATGCATTCGTGGGCTGCTCCGATGGCATCTTGAATTCGCCTGCCTTTCAAGAAGCCCATCTGTTCCGCAGAGATGCATCTGTCCAGGAAGGGTTTGATTCTATTTGAAATCACTTTGGAGATTAACTTGTAGATGAGGTTGCACAAAGAGATCGGGCGATAATCGCTGAAGGAGAGTGAATTTGTTTCTTTCGGTATTAAAACCAGAAAGGTGGCATTTAGACCTCCGTGAATCTTTGATAGATGGCTCAATTATGTATTTCTTCTCATAATCAATGTGCATAATATCATAGATTGTTCAATGTATTTATATATCAATATTATATTTAGGTGAAATATTAAAACTCATAAAAGATAATTTTTTTTTTTACATTCTTTAATAAAGTATATTAAAGTCATAATATCATATATTTTTAAAATTTATTTATACACTACTATTATATTTAAATTCATTATTAAAACTTTATAATCTTGAATTTTTTTCACCTTTTATTTAATTATACTAAAGTTGATATAATTTTATTTTATTTATTATATTAAACTTCTTTTAATATTTTTTATTTTACGTTTTATTTAATTATACTAAAATTGATATAATTGTATTTTATTTATTATATTAAACTTCTTTTAATATTTGAATTACATAATATCATACATTGTTCAATATATTTATATACTAATTTGAATTACATAATATCATACATTGTTCAATATATTTATATACTAATTTATTATACTTAGACTAGAGATTAATTTTTTTGAAAGGTTGAATGTTTTTATGCATCCTTTATTTAATTATATTAAAATTTATATAATTTTGCTTTATTTAATTAAATATATTTTTCATATTCCAAACATATAATATTATATATTATTGAATAATGTATTTATATATGAATACATGAATATTATATTTAAGTTAATTATTAAGACTCTTCAAAGATTGAATTTTCCTTTTATCCTTTATTTAATTATATTAAAGTTGACATAAATTTATTTTATTTAATTATATTAAAATTAAAATAATTCTTTTTATTTAATTATATTAAAACTTTTTAGGGTGGTACATGCGAGAGGGGTTCTCTATATTTCTAGGAGGACAATTGTTCTTACATTTGAATGGATTCTCGAGGAAACAACTAACAATGGCAAAATCATATGTTTTTTTTCAAGGGCTTAATTTAGCCACCTCACATTACATCATTAAACTATTAGTCTTGGGTGACTCTAGTTTAATCATAAAGCATATGATTTTGAAAACCTCCCCTTCATATACTCATCTAGTGATCCAAGTGGATATTGGTGGCCATCCACCCGTTCCAAATTCCAACTGGTTCATTTTGACAGTTTTCCATTCAACACGTTTCTTTGTAATGGGGACATTTCTTTGTAATTGTGGGTTCTACACTTAAGGAGTTGTCCTGAATCCCTACACAACATCTAGGTGGATATTGGTGGCCTCCCACCTATTCCAACTGGCTTATTTTGGAAGTTTTCATTTCAATACATCTTTCTGTACTTCCAGGTCCGTTTTGGGGCTCTAAACAATGTTTTCTTGGCTTGCCACATTCAAACTATAGACAAAGTCGGAGTTTGACAACATAGTGCGTAGTTCTCGAAAAGATATTTCCAATGAGCTATCACACACCTAAAATGAAGATCGTATGCAAAAGTTGCGACCCTAAGAAGTTAATGCACTAACTTACCCCAACGAGGCCCACATGACTTTTGGCGCTTCATCTCCTAAGGTTAGGTTTTTGGATGTCTAGGGTTTTGACATTCATGTCTATCATAAAAATGCATTCAGAGCCTCATTATAATCATATTCTTGCGAATGAGCGTAGTCGTCACATCTCTTCTCAGAGATAAATCTGGCACCATTCTAGCGAGTCTTGCACTTTGTATTTTTACAGTCTATGTACATTTCTTTCATAGAAATCATGTATTGTTGTATTTCTCTGTTTCTGACAATTTTTATGTATATTTCATTGTAATATCTCTGCTTTCATTTCGTTCCGAAACTAATTCAGAGCAATGGTATCAGAGCCAGTTGTTCTTAATCATTTTTCAGTGCATGTCCCTGACGAGGTCTGAGTATAGCAAGTTGGGTCTCGAGCTTGCCTCTCTTGAGGAAAATTGCTCTCACATGTCCAAGAAACCCCCTATGGAAGAAAAAAATAAAAATGATGTCTTTTGCTTGAGCAAGCTCTCGCGCGATAGAGGGATGAAATGACAGAGAATTTTTCCCACATCCTACAATGCTTCACTACTACATATGACCAAATTTTCCATGGTTTTTCGTTGCTATTGCCACACATATCCATCGCACTTTCCACGAAAGAAAATGCTATTTTTTATGGAACTCTTTTCGTCGCTATATCCACGCACCAGGTATTCGTGGAAACAACGACGACATAAGGCCGCCATGTGTAATCATCCTCAAGATAGGTTTACCTTAAAAATCATGGAAATAGTGACGAAACATCATCGCAATAGGGACGGAAAAGCGTTCCAAAGTAAAAAACTCACCAATAAATTGTGACGCAGATGCCATACTTACGACAAAAAAGCCTGGAAAGTTGCAATGAAAAATCGTGGCAATAGCGACCAAACATCTTGGTAGAGTAAAAACTCACCAACAACTTACGGTGCAGATGTCATACGTGCGACAAAAACTCGTGAAAAGGTGCGACGAAAAATCTTGGCATAGTAAAACTCATCAATGGCTTGCAACGAACTTATGTCGCTATTTCCACGCCTTCTGTAGGTTTAAAAAAAATAAAAAATGAATATAGCTTGATCATATATTCTCGAGGAATGAACCTATGTATTTACGAGCCTGTTCATTTATGATCCTGTTCATGGTGGTATGTGGTATAAATAAATCAAATATATAAAGGCCCGCTTTCACGCCTGTGAACTCATTGCATTGATTTTTCTAGGCTCCCTCCATATGAAGGCACCCAGGTTGGATTGTTCCTCCCATTCCTCTGGGGTCATGCCACCGAATACATAGATTCCCCAAACTCCAGCCTTTATGTCTGAAAGGAACGTGTATCTTCACTTGAATATAACTAGTTTGAGGCTATGACGATCAATCGGTCTACAAAGAAAAGGAACAATTATTGATCAGACATAACCCTTCTTTCTATAATTCCAAGGTTAGGAGAGAATTCATTGGACTAATATATGTTTTCTTATCAAGCTATTGAGACATGGGCACATAGGTAGAACCCATAAATGTTACAATCAAACAATTTGATTGTGCTAGTATTGGAGCGAGAGTTGCAACAATGTCCAAAAGGTTCAAAATCTAGGTAATGGTCATGTAGTAATACTAGCATACCCCTGAAACGAGGGAAGGGAATGCCAAACAAAATCCAGGGTATATATGTTGGAAAATAATGGATTTTTTTTAAAATTGCAGTGGGTGGGTTGTATACTATTGACTAATCCCATTCAAACCAAGTGTCCAATCTGAATTGAGGGGGGGTAGAATGTGGAATACTGAAGTGCAAGTGCAAGAAGCGGGAGGCCTAAAAAATAACTAATCCCCCTATCTCTCTGAAATTTCCTTCTCCTGTAGATGAGAGAGGAACCATCCAAAAGATTATCCAATAATATCTCAAGACCCATAATATGTGCCATGAAACATCACCTCAAAAACCCTTAAAGCATGCTAAATTTGTCTAGAAGATTACACCTAGTTTTCACGGGTCTAATCCTCATCCATGAACAAGAAAGTCAGTCAAGAGAAAGTTCCCAACATGTGCATGAAAATCTATCTCTAAAAGCACAAAGAAACTCCAAGTAGTGCACCATTATTATCTTGTATTAAAATAGATAAAAGAATACAAAGAATCTCTTTAAAAATCATTGAGCATTGAGATCAGATAAAGATGGCATGTGTAAGGATTCACTCACAATATTTAGAGTGTGACATGTGTAAAGATAGCTATGAAGAAACATTTAACACAATGCTTGATATCAACGAAGCCTTTTAACCTGACAATTAACAGAAATCCACTAGCATAGGGTCCCCTTTGAGACCATATCCCAATAACAAACATAACTACGCATAGTATTTCATATGATATATATCTGCCAAGTGGGCCCTAACCCATGTTGAGGTGATTTATAATCATGGATTCTTCTTCGCATTTTCAAAAAATCCCTTAGGTAATTTGGTTCCATCGAGCTCACCTCCAAACTAACCCGTAGAGGATGGGCAGTGACTTCTCATCCCTACTACAACTACACTATGAAAGGACTGAGAAGGGGGACACCATCGCCACCTCTTCTCATAAAACTTCCAATACTATTATCTTTGATTTGTATTAAAAGTCCATAGGATTTAAATCCTCTATTCTCTTAGCTATTGAAAAATTAAAGAAACCAAATTAGAATTTATTAATTAACACAATCAATGATTGAGATACATTTCCATTATCTATAACCTACATAAGAAGAATATTTTGCCAGAGAAGAAATTTGGTTATGCCTTTCATCGTCTAAATTCACATTACTGATTCAATCAGAAGCATGCTATGAAGTTATATACTATATAACTAATATGCTATTGATTTCATGGGCCATCATTCTTCATTTAATGACAATGAAGTCTGCAAACAAATGTAATCCAACGAGGAAGTAAATACCTTCATTGATGAGGAAAATTGCACCATATATTCCTATAGGATGAAACTGGACAAATTCAAGATCCTAGAAAAAAGGAAAATTCTTTGAGTCAAGTTGAAAATGGTATATTCAATATTTATCATCTTTTCATCACAAGTATTTAAAATAAAAAACATAATCATTGACCTATAGAGGCATTCCGACACGTGCAACAATAGTACTTCCATCTCTAGTGCATGTATGAGCTGAAATCATGGATAAATAAGCACGGCCATAGCCTTGCAAAGATGGAAATATAGATATTTGTGAGGGTATACACAAAATGCGGTATTTTAAAAGGATGATGCTTCAATAGTTCATTAAATATGAGTTCAATTCAATAAACAAACCAATTACCCCTGTGGCTAAAATTGTGGATAGAGCTCAAAAACGATGTATCATTCCATCCTCCATGTTCAGAGCAAGCACTCCTTGACAGATACCTGAAATTGACAGACAACAATGTGGTGAATAATCACTGATGTATAGAGAACCAATGCAATAACAAAAGACAAACAATTATCTATGTATGGCAAACAAATCGGAGATGAATGCTCGATGCTAGTTTGGCTTATCATTTTTGAGAGAGCCAAATGTTATGTCCATTTTATGCTTTTGTGCATTTAAAGAATAAATCCATTACAAAAACATCAAATTAAAACATAGTCAAAGAGTTACTTGTTCCTTCATTAAATCAAATGCTACAAATTAGAAACAATTCCATTATAGGCAATAGTAGAACACAAAGGGTTACTACTTRTTCTTATGGTAATTGKAAGGTCTCTACATGATCAACCCCATGCAACATGGATGAATGTGCAGTACATGCTTTCTCAAGGGAAAACAATACATGATTATCAATAAATAACACTTCTAAAATGCATGGTAAAAATCATAGTTATCTTTGAAGAAGTCTGTGAATGCTTTTTGGACATGGGAATATTTTTAGAGGCTAACATATTCGTTGATCCATTCTTAGACTTGGGGTTTTATGCTCATAATTTTAAAAGGAAAATTGCTTACATAATATCAACAAAACTTGCAAGTCAAATATTGTGAATCTAGTAAGCAATCAAACGAGTGGATGAGCTAAAAATATTGTGGGTCTTTTATTGGGCATGGTGTACTATGACAATGGGATATCTATTGGATAGAAAAATATTATAGTTGATAGACACAACAACAAAAAATGCCTTAGAAAACCAAATTTATTGTTAATGTGCAATGGCCTCTCGATTGAACTAGGGTTGTTGTGAACCATTCCTCTTCCCTCCTGATAGTGGAATGAATTTGGGGTGATCAACTTGAAGATTCTACACTTAAGTAGTGCACCACTCTAGGTCAATATGTGCTTAGACTAAAATAATGCTTGCGAAGGGAACAAGTTAACTCCTCCACTCTATATCAAGGTGCATAAAATGAAGGGAGCAAGCTTGAATTAAGAGAAAGCTTGAACAAGTTAACACCTCCACTCTATATTGCTTCTTGTTAACCCATAGAAGGATTTGATTCTTGTTGAAACAAAAATTCCCTACAATGTGGAACATTTACATGTTCCCCTTTACACAAAACACATCTTATTCCCTTCATCTACATGTAAGGACTCTTGACAATTTGGGGAATGTGAGCATGGGGAGTTGCAATGCTTAATTTCCTCATTTATCTTGATGGACCCAAAAGTATATGGAATAAATATAATGCCATGAGTCAAGTATATAGGTGGATTTTGTACTAGGGAACATATAGAACCAAATCCTCCTAACTTAATGGACCTAAAAATAATATAAAATCTAATGAAGAACTAAGTGCTAGGTATGTGGGATGATTGAGGAGTTTGGGGGAAACATAAAGAGAGAAATTGTCTAATATATATGAACCTAATAAATATACGAAATACAATTTATCTTAAGGTGTTGGGCTTGTGGGAAGATTTTTGAAGTTAGGATATTACAAAGGGTGAAATTCGTTATGGGTTTGTAGGGCTAAAAATATTTATCTGATATGATTGGCACTGAGGATTTGGAATATGGAAAGAGATTGTTGGATGATCATGTTAGGCTCCAAGTTGTGACCATTTTGAGATTCAAAATATTTTTGTTGGTTTGTCTAGCCAACAAGTAAATAAGAAACTCATGACATAAAAGGGACACATAAGATATGAATTTTAATAAGTTATTTTTCCCTTCAATGGTAGGTATGTAGGTGGCACGCTAGGCTTCACGAATGACAATAGGCCTTAGTAATATAAAAGGGACTTAGAGTTGTAACTCATATGCATCCGACTTCTTGCCAAACAATATGTACAAACCTTAGACAAGTAGCTAGCTCGTACATGACAAAATGACATATCCCAACCAATATGCACAAACCTTAGACAATTAGCTAGCTCATACACTTGCTAGGATTATTGACGGTGATAGGTTAGGTCATCCATATTCAATATCATCCTCGTGGATGCTAGATGGGTTTGACAGGAGCATGAATAATTTAAGAGTGCATACCCATACTTTTATTTCATTCTCAACAAAAAGATTATGTGATGATGCCTTTATCGTCCAACAAATATCCATTTAATTTAGAAGTAAGGAACAATAGAGAGCTTAAACTTTTAATGAACATAAACCTCGACAAAATCAAGGTTTAATGGGCCCCATCATTCTCATGCAATGTTATATAAGAAAAACCTTTGTATCTACAACTTTTGCAATAGTTAGTGCCTAAAAAACAAAGGTGCATATCTAGATTCTAACATGGCTTTTACTTTCATGGCTTAAATGATGTAACCCAACATTTAAATTAGAATATAGGTCCCAAATATTATGGTCAAATCTATCAAGTTAGCTTATTATATTGAATCTAATAATGTATATAAACATAAGTCTCTCATAGGATCGATGGCTTGAAGTAATGATAGATATGTTCTAAATAACACAAAAATGCATAAGCACACCATAATCATAATAAAGGCAATGGAAGACATACGAGCTAAGGGATTTTGCTTTGGGTGTAATAAAAACTGGTATTGGTGGAAAAAATGTTCCAAATAAATACTATTCACCTCAATAATAATGGCAAGGATGACGAGGAAACCCAATAGGATATGTGAGAATAGTTTGAGTGCTCATTAAATAATGAAGCAAAATTTTACACCATATTGATGAATTCCTTCGAAGATATCGACATACCTAAAACTGTTAAAATTGTAGGATATATCAACAACCAAAATGTCATAGTCCTTATCGACTTAGGTAGTACCCACACCTTCATTAAAAAAAATATGGTATACAAACTAAATTGTGTTACACACCCATTTATAAACTTTCAAGTGGTGATTGTAAATGGAGGAAAATGCCACAACATTAAACTAAGTAGATTACAAATTATCAATTTCCATTTACWCMATTGTTATTGAAAKGGTGGTTKTGGGGGTTCAATRGMTTAAATMATTGGGTAYAATGTCCATGAACCATGGGGAATTAATGGCCTAAAGGCTCTACCCATTCAAGTGATTAGCTCACATAAAATGGAGAAGCTCCTCAAAACATGTTAATGGAGTTATTGTTAATATTAATTGAATAGAAGCCCAACTTAAAGTAGGAAATGTTCCTTTAGAGATAAACATAACTTCAATAAGAATGACATGGTGTTTCATGAAATTCCCACAAGGTTTCCTTTTTTCATGAGATCCCTGAACATGCCATTAAACTAACACCAAGTAGTATCTCTGCCAAAGTAAGTCCCTATAGATACCCTTATGATCAAACGAGAGAGATTGAAAATATGCCACGAGACATGTTAGATGCAAGTATCATTCAAACAGAATAGAGTGCACTCTCCACTCCATTATTCATATTATTATCTTCATTCACTCATATTAGTACATATTCTCCCTTTCTCTTCTCTCATTTGTTTACTTAGGGTTCATATATGTGTGCGTGCGTGTGTGTGTGGTTAAGATTTTGTACTAAAAAAATGTTATAGTTGTATTGGTCAATGTAAGAATACAAAAAAAGGTTTTTCCCACAGTCTATGATTCATACTTTGTTAAAAACATTGATGCTTGTCTACCAAAAATGAAATTCTATCCTTTCTAGAGGATTGTGAACTTTTACTAGTATAAATCCTACTTTAAAAAACATGTCAAAACCCTTAACTTATCATTGTCCTTTCGCTAGATCCATTATCCCATAAAAATTGATAAGAGTTGTCCACGAGATGCATTTCCATCACCAAGACCTGAATGAATCATAAAAGACAAATTCTTTATATGAGTAAATAATATATAAGCAAATAAACATGCATTTAGTTATGTAAAATACTGTAGAAAAAACTTAAGTGGTCACATACCTTAATGAGCTTCTCTTT
>JZKD02S2359437.1:25856-53937 GCA_000966675.3 Picea glauca
TGATTTTGTTTATATAGAAAACATATAGACATTCACGCATAACTAGGATAGTCATCAAAACATATGAACATATAAACATTGAAGCATAATGTTGTAATTCATATAAACAATGTTTCATACTAGAAACAATGATAAACATCGAAATACAAGTCATGAATTTATACATCTAATTTTTCTTTGATTTATGTTTTTTTACATTAATAAAATTGACAATTGGGGTATCATAATCATCCTTTGACATTGTATTTCTTGTGCCATGTCCTTCTATTGTTTGGGTTTCCATGTGCTCATGTACCATACTTATGGTACGTTGCTAAGAAGGGTGTTGATGCATCTGTGCAGGGGCGTGAATTGCAACAACGAAAATGATCATATCAATATGTTGAAATATAATTGAAATAACTAATTCATTATTTTGATTAACATTACATGATGCAGCCCCCCTACCCTCTTGGGGTTCTGCGACCTCACGGTCTAGGATCTTTCTAATTGCAGAGTCGAATCAACTCCTCGGTTTCTTCTTTGAATTCAAATCAAATATACACAGGTCCCTTTTTCCTTCTATGTGTAGGTCTGTCAGACCCGTGTGCTAATTTCCGTGCGCTCCCAAAACACTAGTTTAAGCATAAGCCCCTTTGGTGTTAGCCTCTCCTTCATATGACCCTAGGTCGTGTCCTTGTGCTAATGTGCGATTGCAGGTGCGAGCAAGAGTGGTTTCAAACCAACCCTATTTTTTCCCCGCAATCCTCCTCGTGTTGCCACGTATCCATTTAAGAATACTGTGGTTCCAATTGCGGCTCGCTCTGGAATAATTATCCTCCACGCAAGTTCTGGCTCCGCAATCCTTCCCATCCGTCGATATCCTGTCTCTCGACGCTTCCCTCAGATCAATGATTAAGGTTTACTTCAGGACTTTACCCAGAGTACATGAATTTTCTCCATGTCTCCCTTGCATCTGACGACTATAAATTGCTCCCGAACTTTACCCGGAGTGCTCAGATCTTCACCACCTCTCCTCTCCTGGTCCGACGATTCAGATTCACTTCGAGTGATCTGACAACTTGGATCTGATTCGACTCTTTGGGATTCGCGGATCTCAAATATCAACTTAGAGGTTCAATACAATTCTCTCGGAGCTTGCGATCTGTTGACAAGTGTCCCCTCACAGATCGACGACTCTTGGCTCTTCGACTATTCAAACTTCGGGAGTTTCAAGTCTTAAACTTGCCTCCTCCTGAACTCACAATATTTGATGATCTAGATTCTCTTGGCCGATCCAACACTCGAGATTTCCTTCGGACGATCTAATGACTCAGATATCCTTTGACTGATTGAATGGTTGAGATTATACTTTGTATCTCTGGCTCTTCGGCCTTCAACAATATCAATCCTCAATATTTGACCAGTCTCCCTATGTACACAAGGGTTAAAACCCGTGCACTCCACCTTGATCAGATGACTATCGACCCTCTGCGCTCATATCCAACACTAGAGATATGTTCTTCTCTATGCTTCCTCTGTTCGCTGGACGTTGATCTAATGGTATAGGCTCTTCCTTACAACCAAATCTGATGGTTATTGTCGCTCCACCTCCTGAGATTTCGACTTCTTCTATATTTTGAAGACTTAGTCTGCATTCAAAGGTTTCAGCCTTTGAAATTTCTCTTGCGAACCCGATTATCTTGGGTCTCTCTTATGCTCTTTCAAGCATTATCTATTCTGAGATTTTTGACTTAGAATAACTCTGTCACTCATGCATTCCTTATGTTATCCCTTCTGAGCTTGATCTCCTTGAAGATTCTGATCTCCCACGCCCTCTTTTCACTTCTGGGATTTTGTTAAACTCAGATCCGAAGGATTTCTTGACAAGAAATTCTTCTTTCCCTCCTGGAGTTCTCCTGGATCGATGCACACTTTGTAGAGATTTGACTTACAGAGTGTTCAGTAACTTTGTTTCTCCCCGAACTCAACACAGAGTTCCTTCTGTGCACTCTCGCACTCACTCGATGACCTCCTGGCAGAGCTCTATAGAGTTCTCAGTGACTCTGCTTCTCTATGCTTCTTCTGCAAAATCTCCCCTCTAAGGTATTCAATAGCCTTGAGGTTCCTCCTTGACTTCTTATCATTTTGGTGTGCCCTCCTGGCACATTCTTTCCTATCTCCGTAGAGTTCAGATGCACATTCCTTGCGCTGGCTACAGAACTTAAAATGTTCTGTTGTGCACTCCTTATATAGCCTAAAGAACACAGAATGATACTTCAAACTCAAACAAAGATAAATAAATTTATCTTCCGACTGCATATGAAACCTATCATACATCTACAACACATTAACACATAGATAACATTCATAGAATACAGATAATTCATAAACATGTCGTGTGCAGGAAAAACTGCTTTTCTTCGTATTAAGATGATTGTTTGTTTACAAATGTGTACATATACTGGACTACGATAGAGTCTTAGTTCTTTCTCCTATTCTAACTATATCCTGAGTTTTGCTTCTTCGAAGACCTCTCTACCCCGAGATATCTCTCTCATGTCTCCTAATTACAAAACAAGGGCTCTACGAGCTTATCCTCACCACCGCCTTAGTGCTATCGCTAACTCAGTTATGAAACCATACTTCTACGAATACATTCCATAAATGTTCATCCAGAACTGACTACGATCTGGGCCTGCTACAAGAAACCATTTAAGACAACCCTATCCACTACCTGTACAAAGGCATGGCCTGACATTTATTAGCCTTACAACATGAAATCCGTATAGGATCAGATTTAAAATTGCAAAATGGGGGGGTCGGTGTCTCTCCCTTTCTCCATTGCGTGTTTGCGTGTTGGCGCATTTGTTGAGGTGGAGCAATGCTCCTACATAATTACACTATTTATCTTTACCTGTCTGTGTAGCTGTGACAGTTGGTGCATTAATTTCTTGTCCACTTGGTTCCTCTCGCAGTTCACCCTCCTGAGCTACATGCTCTTCCATTTAAAGAAGATAATATATAACTATAAGTAAGGAAATACATATCTACAATCACAATAAATATTTCTAATTCTAAAGCATACATACCAAAATGGGTACTCTGCTCCCCATTATCATTGGACATGTGCACCCTTGTATGATGTGGTGTCTGTTGAATACCGCTAGATTCACTGCTGCGGTTGCACTGTTGCTTGAAAACAAACATACATACTTAGTTAAGGGTGATATAATAAAATATGAATAGACTTTACAAGCATGCTATTGCAGTTTCCTTATTCATTTTATTTACCTGCGTGGCTGGGGAGATTTAAGGCTGCCCCAAGATTTTCTTATATTCAATCACACTTTTAAAACCATGCTTGTAACCAAGCTTTAGGTCCTCCTCGGTGGCAACAGTGTCAAACATATTTAACTGCAATGCATAACACCATTAAAATTACCAATAACAAAAACATATATTTGTTCGCTACTATTAAATAAATATTAACCACAGTTAATCATTTAATTCTTACGATTCAAGATTTTATTTTTCCATAGCCACCCTGGCCTAGTTTATGTTGCCCGTGCTTTTCCATTCTAGCCTTAGTTGCTTTGGAGGTGTCAGGTAGCCTATATATGGAATTTTTGAAAAAAATTAGATATTGAAATTGTTACTTAAAACAAGAAAGAAAAACATAAATGAGCATATTTCACTAATAATATGGCATGTGTTGTACCTTGCTTGACCAACTCGTGGATGTCTTCCTTCTTTTTTAAACAAGTTATCCTTTTCATCCTCTATCAGGGCCTTCCACTCTTTCTTTGGAACCATGGGAGGACACTTATGCTTGAGGTCTAATTGCAATTTCTCCCTATACTGGGCCCTGGTATATTTTAAGTTCTTGCCAGCTAACTTTGTAACCACTTTCTTGTTGAATGTATTGCCGAACAAGTTTACCATGCGTGCGAATGGTGGGGAAAAACAGATCTAAGGATTTGTCATTCAAATTTCTATAGAAAACATTATTTCCTACAGAAACATGTTATCCATTAATTTATAATAATATCAACAAATGTCCATTTCAATTTCATGATAAAAATGAATCAATTAATTAAAAAATACCTGCAATCTTTCGAATCTTAATAGGAACACATGCGTCATCCACCAGAAAGGTGAGATCTAGTGAGCCGGTTCTTTTAATTCATTCTGCTCCATGCAGAATAACTTCCTCTCTATCTACAGTATGTTCCTCTCCGGAGTCACGTGGAGTCCCAGGCTTCGGCTCATCATGCTCCGACGTGTCATGCCGATCAACATCATTGTGCTCATCAATGGATTTGAGGGGAACCTTGAGAGTGTAAAAAATCCTCACTTGTGCTTTTCTATGCCGAATTTTTGGTTGCATTGGACCATCATTGCTACCTATAGCAGTTGCAGGATCGACAGGTTCCTGAGCCACGAGGTTTAAAAACTCCTACAAATGGAAAACTTTACTTTATCAGATCATATAGAAAATAAAAAACAAAAAAATGGATATGAAATTTTCATAGCTAATAAAAATATGTGAAGATGCAACTTACCCCAAAATTAGTTATTAGATTTTGTAGCTCTGTAATTCTTTCCCTGTCCTCCTGTGTCAGGGGTCTTTTGCGAAACAAACCTAAATATTCTATGTTTTCCTTCTTCAAGGCCTTCGCGACAGTTGCTATTGGGTCAGTGGAATAAAATGTTTCGTCCTCATCAAGATCCTCAGTGGGTGCCTTCCCACGTTGACCATGCCACAATACATTGATGAATAAAATTATTGAGATGAACTTTAACATTTGAGAAATTTAGTTATTGTAGTCATAAGTTATTACTGTATTTAACATTTACCTGCTAAGGCACATCAAGTGCCTTTCCATGGTAACCCTTGATAGATGTAGCGGGTGATTTTCCATGGTCACCCTGGACAGAAGTTGACACAATAAATCAATCAACAAAAGTTATGAAATTCACCTGTAACATTAAAAAAATGAAATATTGTAGTAATATTAGAAAAAAAATAATGAAATTTCATAAATTTAGTTGTTGTATTCATAATTTGTTACTATATTTAACATTTACCTACCGAGGCACAACGGGTGAATTTCCATGATCACCCTGGACAGATGTAGCGGGTGATTTTCCATGGTCAACCTGGACAGAAGTTGACACAATAAATCAATCATCAAAAGTTATGAAATTCACCTGTAACATTACAAAAATGAAATATTGCAGTAATATCAGAAAACAAATAATGAAATTTTGGAAATTTAGTTGTTGTAGTCATAAGTTGTTACTATATTTAACATTTACCCGCCAAGGCACAACGAGTGCATTTCCATGGTCACCCTGGACAAATGTAGCGGGCGATTTTCCACGGTCACCCTGGATAGAAGTTGACACAATAAATCAATCATCAAAAGTTATGAAATTCACCTGTAACATTAAAAAAATGAAATATTGCAGTAATATCAGAAAATAAATAATGAAATTTTAGAAATTTAGTTGTTGTAGTCATAAGTTGTTACTATATTTAACATTTACCTACTGAGGCACATCGGGAGCATTTCCATGGTCACCCTGGACAAATGTAGCATGTGATTTCTCATGGTTACCCTGGATAGAAGTTGACACAATAAATCAATCAACAAAAGTTATGAAATTCACCTGTAACATTAAAAAAATGAAATATTGCAGTAATATCATAAAATAAATAATGAAATTTCAGAAATTTAGTTATTGTAGTCATAAATTGTTACTATATTTAACATTTACCTGTTGAGGCACAATGGGTGCATTTCCATGGTCACCCTGGGCAAATGTAGCATGTGATTTCTCATGGTCACCTTGGACAGATGTTGACACAATAAATTAATCAACAAGAGTTATGAAAGTTATTGTAACATTAAAAAAATGAAATATTGCAGTAATATCATAAAATAAATAATGAAAAATGAAATATATGCAGTAAAAAATTTAAATATTGTAGTGATAAATTATAACAATGATTGATCAAAGGTTGAGTTGAATGGAATGTAAGATATTTACCCCCATAGCTGCACCCCCTCCATCTATTCGATTTAAGTTGTAATCAATCAACAACTCTTCACCTGAACTATTGTTTTTGTTGCACATACAAATATACGATTTCCTTTGCGTCTCTTAAATATGAAATTCGGTTTCTTAGTTGTTGCCATTGGTTGTGTACTATTTATAAAGCCCACAATTTTTCCAGTAGCTTTTGTCCTTCCATCAATATACATAGCTGCCCCTTTATTTTGATTGTTATCTACTAGTTGTATATAATTTGCGGCAACTCCGTATCTTTGCATTCTTCACGTATGTCGGACCAACATCAACCAATGATTGTATTTGTATAATGGTCCAACATACTCCATAAATTAATTTATAGTGCCATAGTTGACCTTTATTCCATCCATAGAAAATAACCCCAATCCATGTAAGGACGAAGGAGCAATGCGATACATCCTCCCACTGATGAAGAAATCTATGTCCACTTCAGGTAGCTCCTTAGGTTCCCATCATTGCACTAGATGTCTATACCTCAAGGGAAACTCAATGTCACCTATGCTCTCAACATCATAATTACATGACCCTCCGTTGGCAATAAAAAATTGTATGCGTATACGAAATTGTTTCCTTACCTTTTCAGATCTAGGTGATCTAGAACTGGTAGATCTAGTACAACACATCTCACTTTCAACCTCTCTTAGTATATATTGATCATCACTCGAGGAAGATAGATCCAACATATACCTATTTGGTGGTACCTACACTCGTTAAAACATGAAGATAAGTTATCGTGTGAATATAAGTTTGTGGTACCAACACTCGAAAAAATGAGAAGATAAGTTAGGGAACAAATATTTAGGGAACCCATGTTTTGCTTGGAGAATATACTTGATTATATTGTATGTAACAAACTTATTGGGGTCCTTGTTTACTTGATTCATATCATACTTGGCATCCCATTATTGTTATCTTGGTATGCTTTGGGGTGTGAGTCTTCTCTTTTATAGTTTCATATAGTTGCATAGTTGCATATAGTTGCACAGTTGCATATAGTTGCATAAGTTGCATATAGTTTCATAAGTTGCATATGGTTTCCTATAGTTGCATAAGTTGTATATATTTTCATAGTTGCATATAGATGCATAGTTGCATAAAGTTGCATATAGTTTCATATAGTTGCATAAGTTGAATTGTTGCATAAAGTTGCATGGTTGCATATAGTTGCATATAGTTGCATAAGTTGCATATAATTGCATATAGTTGCATAGTTTCATATAGTTGCATAGTTTCATATAGTTGCATATATTTGCATAGTTGCATAGTTTCATAAGTTGCATTGTTGCATAAAATTGCATGTTGCATAAAGTTGCATAAGTTTCATGTTGCATAAAGTTGCATAAGTTGCATTGTTGCATAAAGTTGCATAAAGTTGCATAGTTTCATAAGTTTCATAGTTGCATAAAGTTGCATAAGTTGCATAGTTTCATGTTGCATAAAGTTGCTTAGTTGCATAAAGTTGCATACATTGCATAAAGTTGCATACGTTGCATAAGTTGCATAAGTGCTAACCCTTGACCAAGTTTTGACGGATATTGATCAAGTTTGACCTATTTTGGGACTTCGACAACCTGTCGAAGGAGGAGCGCAAGACGAAGCAGAGATCGCGGGATCTCGGCCCCTTTTTGGGTCCTTTTTGGGTTATGGGATTATGTACTAGGAATGGGATGTCGGCCCATGGGTTTACCCATGTTTAGGCCTATTTTTTAAAGTATAAATAGAAGGCTAGGCAATGTAAGAAGTAGTTGAATAGTGCGCAAGTGTTGTGCAAGTTGGCTAAGTGCTAAGAGTTGGATCTGTGTGATCAAGAACTATAAGGCTTGGTGCATACTGTATGAGATTCGTAGAGCTAAGTGCAAGTCATTGTAATAGACTGTGGAAGGCTTTGTGCTATAATGTGAAGAGGGAGGATCTAGCGAGGTGCATAGATCTTCTGTCCTAGGCGGAGTAGGATTTTTGTGGCTCTGTGCTTGTAACCGATTGAATGAAGACAATAAAGAAAAAGTGTTGGTGGACGTAGCCCCAGGGTGGGGGTGAACCATGTAAATACTGTGTTATTATGCTCTGTGCGATGTTCTGATGTGTTTATGTGTTATGTGCTAAGTGATTTGATAGAGATAGACAAATATGCTTATGATTTTTGCTAATGATGTGTAAGAATGCTAGATCCGACCTCTATGAATGTGCCTAGTGCTTGATCTGCTAGATCTAATCTACCTATTTAAGAAAAGTGCTTAGATACATTAGATCTGGGTGAAGGCTACGATGCTCTGTTTTATCTACGAAGTAGATATTGGTCAAGTATTGATGAATGTTAACTGCTAAGTGCTCTATTTAGTGTTATAATCATATATCTGTGTTCCAACTAAGGTTGCAGACACCTGAGTCCTGTAACCACCCCTGCCTCTACCTCGGGTGAGACTTCATCTGCTTCGTAGGTGTTGCTGAAAGGGATAGTAGTTAGGGTTTTGTTGGTGCGCTGTAGTATTGCTGAATCCTAGGTCTACCCCTGTGCCAACAAATGGTTTCATTGCTGGGACCTGAAACTGTGATTGCTGGGAACTGAGAAAGAAGAAGCTCTGTGAAAATATTCGACCTGAAACTATGAAATCTTTGTGTGTATATATGTTTCCCTAGTGCGTAGCATTCTACTTGACCCGAGGAGCTCTGTTCCAAGAAAAGAGGTCATATCTGAAGAAAAGAGGTAATATCTGCAAGCTCTGTGCTTTGATAAAGGTAAGAATAGTGAAAAATTTCTAGATCTGAAAGCTTTATGCTCTGTAGAAGTAAGATTAGTGGAATTTTTTGTTTCAAAAGTATGAATCTAGGTATGTTTGATAGATTTCGTCCTATCTTGAAAACTAGGGTATTAATAGATGAAAGAATATTTGATATGAGTAGATCTGATAAGAATAGTGAAAAATATGTTATACCTATGCATAGACAAGATATTTGGACTAATATGTGTATGCAGGATCCTAGAAAGAACTTGTTGCAAGTTAGCTCCTATGATCCTAGCGCACAGTACAGGATAAGTTGGGGATCATTTAAAAGAAAGAGGGGATTAACCCTCTATTATAGTTGCAGAAGACCCAAACATATTGCTAAGGAATGAGCTGGGAGAAGATCTAGTTGTCTTTGTTGCAAAGCTATGGACCATGAAATGTTGGATTTCCATAGAATTATTGCTAAACTTAAAAGTATGAACATGAGACAAGAAAACCCTAAAGAAGATAAAGAAACTAAGGTTATGGCAGAACCCCATAAAGAATTAGAAAAAGTATTGCAATAGATGAAAGAAACCCTGAATGACCACCAACATGTCAGATTATCAGATATTTTCACAGAAAAAGAATGCCTTGAAGCAAGAATAAGAGACTTCAACATTGACTATGTTCTGGATGAGGAAACACAGGTGAATATCATGAGAGAGAATGTGGGAAGCTATAGGGAAGCCTACTAGGATTCCTTCACTAGGAGGAATAGGTCTATTCAAAGGAAAGTTGATAAACCTATGTGGAAGGCTCACCCAGATACCTATGAATGCCAATGGAACTTCGACAAAGGAAGATTTTGAGATTATTAAATTTATTGATAATAATGCCCCATTTATCATGCTACTAGGAAAAACTTGGATTGAAAGAGACCAGGTCAGAAGGCAAGAAGAAGAGGAAGTTTTAGAACAGAAGAAGCAAGAGTTAAAAGAATTCATGACTAGAAGAATCACACACTTGATTGAAGAACAAAAGAATAGATCAAATCCATTTAACACAAGAGACCCAAATGTTGAAGTTGCGAGAACACTAGAAGAACCACTAAAGATTGAAGTACCTATTCTAGATGAAGAAGAAGAGTTACCCTTGAATCTTCGGAAAGGATCTCAATAGCGCGAAGTCATTATGTCAAAAGAAGATAAGAATCAAAATGGAAAAAGACATACCAAGACGAAGCTCACTAGAAAGAAGGCTAGAAATCTAAGAAATAAGAGAGCTAAGACCGACAAGTTGCAGAAGGTTCTAGAGGAAACCTCGTAGAAGAAAAAATTGCAAAATTGGAGCTTCGCTGGGATATCAGAACAACGACACATGGCACTTTTCCATGGCGAAGAAATATAGCCGTTGGGGACATTATAATCGTTCGATCGATGCTCTGAATGGGTAGAAAGGAAATTATGGTTCGTCATCACATCGTTGGACCACACCATAACAAACATAACATAGTTAATGAAGGCTTCATACCCGTTGCAAGCAACCTGTTGCCGAGTTACCTATTTATCCCATCGTGCTATGCATCAAGAAATTTTTTTCCAACTGAGAGTTTGAGCCTGCAGACTAAATTGATTTTATACAGTGATCATCGCACTCTTGCTGTCTATCCCATTGCAGTGTTTAAAGTTATTCCCCGAACCCGAGATCGTTAACCCCGAGTGTGTATGTCGAACAAATTGAGCATTGTAGAGAAAGTTGTTGAAGAAGATTTGATCAACCTATTGACTGAAAGACCCATGTCTATGTCTACAGGTGCACAAGCATCATCGACGAGAGGACTACCAACCTCTCCATCCACTTCTCACGGAGCTAGACCATCTTGAACATCTGATGAAAAGCGAACCAAGCACAGGGATGATCTAGCGAATGCTAAATTGATCTCGACCATCTTACCCACCTATCTACCACCTTTGAGCAGGGAAATAAATTGAGACAACATACATAGAGATTTTGAGTACACCTTGGTCACTGCGTACCTCTCGAAGAGGATACGTGCAGTTCAAGAAGACCAGGATAAGATTGTGGCGTTGAAGTTTAGCGACTTGAACCTCAGAGATCGTAAAGTTTACAATATGCTCGCCCCACATAAGTACTTGACCTAGACTAAGGGAAATAATTTGAAGATAATCCCCCAGTCATGGACTATGAACCTCGCGCAATCCACCCTGCTCAATGTCATGAAGATTCCTCACTTCAGATGACACCAGGAGGTAAATGCATGTGTCAAGATGTTGTTGTCTTTCTACAATGACGATTATTTATGGTTAAACCACTGTATCACAGTGGATCTGACGTTGATCAATCAGATCATCGGGCTTAGTATGCAAGGACCTGATCCATAGGATTTCTACCCAGGAAAAACTATGGATCGCACTCTAGCACAAAGGATTAAGGAAACCTATGGCGATGTCAAGAAGGGAATGCGAGGCTACAATGTAGCTTATATATAGAGTGGTGCGGTGGGCCTGACCTGTCAATTGATTGTAGGGAAATTAGTATGAAAAAACTGACCCACCCAAGTCACTGGTTTTGTAGTCGACCTCGCAGGGAAGTGCGCAGAAGAACTTCTGATGAAACGGGTGAAGTACCTAGTGAACCAATTAGAAATCAACTGTAGAGAAGCCCAAGATCAAGGGTACGAATTTCATTTCAGCTGGATATTGATCCTAATCGCTTTTATTGCCTGGGAGATGCCAGAAGGTTCGACCTTCGCGGACATCGAGCCTTTCGAACCATTGGCCGTGAAGTTTAGTACACTGTGGTACTCAAGCGATATGAATAAACAATGGCAGTCCAATGTTGTTTTTCATACCTATTACAACCAACTGAAGACAACCATCCAATCCGAGCCTCACATCACTTCGAATACTCTACACTGGTTCAGGCCCTTGATGAATTTCAACGCAGACTGAAATTTTATTTACATCACAGTACGTGCTGACGAACACAAGCAACAACTCCAATCCTACTATAAGCTAATGAAGGAGGACTTGGAGGAGATCACCAATGACTAGTCGTAAAACCTCCTTATTCCAGTAGACCTTGCGGAGATATCCGACATAGACAGCCCAAAAACTGTGTAAGGCACACTTGGGCCCAAGAAGACAAAGAAGACCGAAGAAGTACAAGATTTAAGGAATGCCTCAGTGAAGACTTCTTCCATATCACTAGAGCGAGTGGGTGATGGAGAAGAGATAGATGGCATAGAAAATGAATAGAAGAAAGGCGAGGTAACACCGCCTAAAGACGAGGAGGACCTCTCGAAGAAAAGGAAGGTTTCTCCCCCGAAGCCTTCTTACCAGATGAAATCGAAAGCAAACAAGAAGCTAGGCAGGAGGAGATGTATAATCGAATTGAGGTTGAGCTCCAAGGGGTACAACAATACCTTCAGTATAGCCACACAGTATCCACTATGCCTCTGCCATTAGAAACACCAGAACCGTGAGATGAACCAGCTCAACTCCACCGACTCACTAATACAGTCGAAGCTTGCCTTCAATGAGCACAAGAGGAAACAGAACAAGCCACCCAGGCTTTGACACAAGTACATGGAGTATTTGTAGAACAATGTCGTGCTGCAGAACAGGAAAAATTTTTCCTTCAAGAAAAGTTCAATGAAGAAAAAGAATAGCTGCAGCAAGGAAAGGAACAATTGCTCGCCAAGCTGCTCAAAGTGAAGGAAGTGGTCAACAGAGCACTTTTCTCTATGACAATCGTAGAAATAAAGACAGAGGATCAAGTCATGAAGCAAGTAGACCAGCTTGCAGAGGCCGTCCAGAAGCTAGAACAATGAATAACAGGCTTGGAGCTACGCACAGTGCTCGAGACCCCACAGGATGTAAGGGACCAACGAGAAGCAACTGCTCGCAGTGTAGTGGAGAGACTAAAGGCCCTTGCTCTGGAATGCAAGAAGTTGAGCACCCACAATGCCCTAACATACAAACAACTTGCTGAGAGTCCATAATTAAAGTCACTGGAGTCACAGCTCCAGGAAGCGAAGAAGCAAGCCGATACACTACAAGCGCAGTTGAAGGCCTTGTCAGCTGTAGAAAGAATGAAACGATCTCAAGAGAAGCGCACCACCCAACAACAGATCCACACTATATAGAGCAAAGTGATGGAATTCACTCAAAGGCTCCAACATGTACAAGACAAGTCTTACCAACTGTTTACAGAAGTAGAAGGCAGAGGAGTAGAGCTAGAATAGGTTGTCACCGTAGCAGAACAACGTCTAGAAGGACCCGTGAATGATGCACTCATCCAAGAGTTCGATGAATAGGAGGCTGTAGCACAACAACAAGTCCAAGCAACTTGAGCCAAGCAGCTTGAGCCAAGCTCGAAGATTTTGAAGCAGAACTGATCAAACCAGAGTGACTCTGGATGAGTCACAGGTGACTGTTGGGGGCCTTTTGGCCCTTGACCAAGTTTTGAGGGATATTGATCAAGTTTAACCTATTTTGGGGCTTCGACAACTTGTTGAAGGAGGAGCACAAGACAAATCAGATATCCTGGGATCTCGACCCCTTTTTGGATCCTTTTTGGGTTATGGAATTGTGTTATGGGAATGGGATGTCGGCCCATGGGTTTACCCATGTTTAGGTCTATTTTGTAAAGTATAAATATAAGGCTAGGAAATGTAAGAAGTAGTTGAATAGTGCACAAGTGTTGTGCAAGTTGGGTAAGTGATAAGAGTTGGATCTGTGTGATCAAGAACTATAAGGCTTGGTGCATATTGTATGAGATTCATAGAGCTAAGTGCAAGTCATTGTAACAGACTATGGAAGGATTTGTGCTATAACACGAGGAGGGAGGATCTAGCGAGGTGCGTAGATCTCCTGTCCTAGGCGAAGTAGGATTTTGGTGGCTCTGTTCTTGTAACCGATTGAATGAATACAATAAAGAAGAAGAGTTGGTGGGCATAGCCCCAGGGTGGGGGTGAACCACGTAAATACTATGTTATTCTTCTTTGTGCGATGTTTTGATGTGTTTATGTGTTATGTGCTAAGTGATTTGATAGAGATAGAAACATATGCTTATGCTTTGTGCTAATGATGTGTAAGAATTCTATATCTGACCTCTATGAATGTGCCTAGTGCTTGATCTGCTACATCTAATCTACCTGTTTATGATAAAGTTCTTAGATACATTAGATCTAGGTGAAGGCTGTGATGCTCTGTTTTATCTGCGAAGTAGATATTGGTCAAGTATTGATGAATGTTAACTGCTAAGTGCTCTATTTAGTGTTATAATCACATATTTGTGTCCCATATAAGGTTGCAGACACCTGAGTCCTGCAACCACCCCTGCCTCTACCTTAGGTGAGACTTCATCTGCTTCACAGGTGTTTCCAAAAGGGTTGGTAGTTAGGGTTTTGTTGGTGCGCTGTTGTAGAGTTGAACCCTGGGTTTTCCCCTATGCCAACAATAAGTTGCATAAGTTCCATAGTTGCATAAACTTGCATATAGTTGCATAACTTGCATAGTTGCATAAGTTGCATAAGTTCCATAGTTGCATAAACTTGCATATAGTTGCATAAGTTGCATAGTTGCATAAGTTGCATAAGATGCATAAGTTCCATAGTTTCATAAACTTGCATATAGTTTCATAGTTTCATAAGTTGCATAAGTTGCATGTTGCATAAAGTTGCATAAAGTTCACAAGAGGAGCGCTCAAAGGCAAGTCGTGTTGGAAAGAGGAGTGCCCAACCAACAAAACCGAAAGAGCTAGCGACACGGGTGCGGTGGGAAAAAACATTGGGGTTTCCTGAATGCAAGGCAAACTTGGGGTTTCCAGAGGCAACACAAGGCAAGCTGGCAAGAGGATCACCCAAAGGCAAGTTGAGTAAGAAAGAGGAGCGCCCATGAGGGTTTCCCAGGATAATTTGTGTGTCTCTATTTTTTCTGTGATTGCCTCTCTTGCAGTGATCTTATTTATGCTGATAATGTGCTAAATGATTATAATAATAAAGAAGAATCATAATTACTAGCTGTATAAGTAAAAATTAAAAAATAGTTGACTACTCAATTAGATATAAAAGACATATTGTGTTTATAACTTCAGATCATATGAGAAAGTATAAGAGTTCATTGGTCCTAGTGTACATTTCATAGGCTAGTGATCTAAGGGAAATAAACCCTAGTGATTCTGATGGACCACTATATAGTATGATTTCAAGGCGCACATTACAACTTATGTGGTTTATTTTGTGCCCTAAGAATTCCTACATCAACCATATGTAGTCAAGTCATGTGTCACAAAGATCCATATTTGGTGGGATTGACACATTGATGCCATAGCATGTTGGTGTCATAGAAAAATAAGTAGTAGATATTTGACCCAACACTATATAGGTAATAAGAGAAGCATATATATCAATGAAGAATTACTAGGAGTGGGATCTCCACTGAGTAAGGAGGACAAGGATAATGCAATAAATGAAAACTATCTCAATGTGGTAAATGAGAAAAATTAGATAAACATTGAGCATTATGAGATTTTAAATTACATGGAGAAATACCAACTGCATCACACCTTATTTTTTACTAGCTTCTCAGGATATGTGTTTTTCAGATATAATCTTATTTCAAATATGGACCTCATGAATATTTATCCAACCCACATGAAGTGTGATAAAGTGGATTTACTTGGTGAATGAAATGATTTTTTTGTGTGTCTTCATGATTATCGATAGAGTGTGTAAAGTTTCATAAAGTTGAATAGTTGCATAAGTTGCATAGTTGCATAAAGTTGCATAAGTTGCATAGTTGCATAAAGTTGCATAGTTGCATAAGTTGCATAGTTAGACAAAGTTGCATAAGTTGCATAAGTTGCATAGCTGCATAAAGTTGCATAAAGTTGCATAGTTGATAAAGTTGCATAAAGTTGCATAGTTGCATAAGTTGCATAGTTTCATAAAGTTTCATAAGTTGCATAAAGTTGCATAAGCTGCATAGTTGCATAAAGTTGTATAAGTTTCATAGTTTCATGTTGCATAAAGTTGTGTAGTTGCATAAAGTTGCATAAAATTGGATATAGTTTAATAGTTTCATAAGTTGCATGTTGCATAAAGTTGCATGTTTCATAAAGTTGCATAAATTTCGCAAGAGGAACACCCAAAGGCAAGCCGTTTTGGCAAGAGGAGCGCCCAACCAACAAAATCGAAAGAACCAGTGACACGGGTACGGTGGGAAAAAACCTTGGGGTTTCCCAAATGCAAGGAGAACTTGGGGTTTCCAGAGGCAACACAAGGAAAGTTGTCAAGAGGGGCGCCCAAAGGCAATCCAAGTAAGCAAGAGGAGCACCCAACCAACAAAACCAAGGAGCCAACGACATAACTCACATCTGGGAAGAAACTTGGGGTTTCCCAAAGCCAACACAAACATGGGGTTTTGCTATGGCATACCAAGGCGAGTTGAAAAGATAGGCACCCAAAGACATGGAAAGAGGGAGATCCCACATCAACAAAGGGAGTCCAAATGCAAGGTAGACAGAGTTGGTAAATAGGGGGGGTGAAAGGCTAGGCAAAGCGAGTTGGAAAGATGGGAAACCACATGAGGAAACATGAAGAAAAGAAAGAAGTATGTGCAAAGGTAGGGAAACTCTATTTCGAAAGATGTGTGCCTGACCAACAAAACCAAAGAGTCAGCGACACAACTCATGTGGGAAAAAAATTAGGGTTTCTAGAAGGCAAGGAAGGGTGAGTTGGCTCTATTCTTTCCTTTCCCAGAAACTCGTAATTACATGAATGTTTTCGTCAACTTTAGAAGGTGGTGTATGTTATTTAACGAGAAAGGGATTAAATCTTAATCAAATGTAGCTAAAAATGAACCCAAACCACACACATAGGAGCCACATAAGTAATTAAATGACATTTCCATTTTGAAAGGATGTAGTCTAAACGATCTATATTTTGGAATCCGATGAGAAATTGTTGGATTTGTAAATTTGAGTGGTTAAGTTTATATAATCTGATTTTCCTAGAGGTTTTTCATCATGTTGAATCCATTTATACATTCAAAAATACAATTTAGACAACAAAAAAAGGGATTTCATTATGCCACTGGATTCCGACGAAAAGGGACAAAACATAGAATGCTTAGACAACACCTTTTGAAAGGCGTAGCGACAATGAGGTTGTCTAATTCTAAATGTGTAGTGCCCATGATTATTCATGGTATATATATACAAATCAGGAGGAGAGATTTTCATGCCCGATATCTATGCCAATTTTGGTGTGTACTTTTTATATGAATTTGGAGCACGAAGTTAGTCAAGTATTCTTCATATATTTTGTTGTTGCTGCTGCTTTTCTGGAAGAATTCGACAATATCAACACATCTTCCACCAAATTTCCCACCTCTTTTCATTCAAATTCAAAGCGTCGACTCACATTGAATTCAATGTCCAATCCATAAAGCCTCATCTGTGTCTCCAATTCTCTCAAATACTTCCATTTAAAATTACCTCAATTCCCATGGAGTCAAACTCATCACTATTTGCATTGCTTTCTAATTGTGTACATATCATTGTTAAGTTTTGGTATCTTGGGAAGTGGTCCCCTAGTGTTATTTATCTGCCTAACAATGAAGGGGGGAAAGTACCCATCCCTCACTTTACTTTATGTTATAAAGTCAAAGTGACTTTATGAGATCATTAAACATAAAGTGAATTTATTAACATAAAGTGACTTAGGGAACTTAAGTAAAGGAGGAGATCCTATCTCCACCCTTGATCTTGGTTGGCTAAAATTTAATCCTAGCCATTGATTCCTAGG
The DNA here is from genome assembly GCA_000966675.3 of Picea glauca. Taxonomy (NCBI): domain Eukaryota; kingdom Viridiplantae; phylum Streptophyta; class Pinopsida; order Pinales; family Pinaceae; genus Picea; species Picea glauca. The sequence continues at coordinate 43,476 of JZKD02S2359437.1, forward strand.
TTACCCTAATGAGGAGGCTAAAGAAAAGTATGAGGGAAGAGGGGGAGAAATGTTCACTTGTGAGAGTGAGGAGAAGAAGGATTTTGAGATGAAGGAAAGAGGGGTGCACTTGAGAAGAGGGTGCATAACTCAAGGATATTTTTTCTTCAAGCTCCATATTATATTTACTCTTCACTGGTTTTCCCCATGGGGGTTTTTCTAGGGTCACATTGACCAAAAATTACATGTGTTAAATTCTTGTGGTTTGCATATTTCAATATCAACATGTAAGTGCAAAAGATCTAGAGGTGTATTTCATGTTTTATTGGTTGTAAGAAGAAGTGAATGGACAACAAACATTTCCTAATCTAACCTTCCAAACAACAACATTAAAAGAGCCTGAAATATGTTCTAAATCCAGCCTTAAACTTAGCAGAGAAACCATAATTTTTAGTGACAATGAACATACCTTTAAACAATCATATATCAATCACAAAAATAGACCTGTGGTGGCTTCTCTTTAGACCTCAGAAAATATTCAATAATTTCTATGTTCCTTCTTGTAATTGTGATTGTTCCCCATCTCAAGAACCCCCACCATAATTCTACCAAAAGAAATTTAGGATCTTAGTAGGCAAAGAAATTCAAGCAAGACAATCCATCACAATTCAAAAATTTTCAGAAGAATTGAGGGATGTTCAACACAAAGAATTAGGTGAAAGACTCTAATTTATAATCATGTAAGTAACTTAGAACCAAATTATGCTTCAATCAAAGGTTCTAAGTGATTCACATAGAGTCAATTTGTTGGAATAAAGGATTGAAAAAGTGGAAAAAAATGAGGCTTATGGAGGTAAATCTTCGCTAGACCCTGGGAGACAAATTTATACTAGACCCTGGGAGATGGATTAGCTCACAAATGTCAACAAAGGAGAAAATACACCTCAACATAGAAGATAGTGATTTTTTTTTTCCCTCTTGCTAGAGTGAACCACTGACAATGTGGAACAAAAAATGACTTCTAGAGGAAAATTACTATTAGATCCTTTGAGTTGTCTTAGTTCATAAATGTCAACAAAGGTGGAATTCCACCTCCATACAAAGGATGGTGAAGAAAAGGATGATGGGGAAAAGAGAACAAGTGTAAATATTATGAGTATATGGTTGCGATATGAAGCTATAGACTCACCCAAGATCAAGCCAACAATATCAAATTCTATATATTTTTTGTGCTACCAACTTTGCTTGTTTGGCCCTAAAATTAAGTATTTTAGATGTAGTTGGCATTTTTCCATTTTTGGAAGCAAAGTCATGAACTACTTTGGAACCCCTTGTCAGTATAACATTTTGAATTTTCTATGAATTGCACATAGTAAGAATATTCAAGAGGCATAGGCTAGTTATGATCTGGATTTTATGAGTAGAAAAAAATGTATACAAATTATTAATAGGTGCTTAACAAAAAATAACAAAGATACATCAAAACTGGTTTTCTATTCAATAACGAAATAAGCTGAAACTATAAAATGCAGCGGAAACAAGCTTGCTGGAATGGTGGTGGCTTATCTCTAAGAAGAGATGTGACAGATGCACTCATTCGCAAGAAGAAGATTACAATGAGGCTCTGAAGGCATTTTTACAATAAACAAGAAGGCCAAAAACCCTAGACATCCAAAACCCTAACCCTAGGAGATGAAGCGCCAAAAGTCATGTGGGCCCCGTTTGGGTAAGTTAGTACATCAACTTTTTGGGGTCGTAACTTTTGCATACGATATCCGTTTTAGGAATGTGATAGACCGTTGGAAAGGTATTGTCGAGGAGATTCATTTTTGGGGATCAATGATGCCTTTTGATATAATTGAGGAGCTCTATCCCTAAAAACCTTCATTTAGGCCCTCAAAATGGCACTGGAAGTTAAAGCTGCTAAAAATAGTAAATTTCCAAAATTTTTAGAAAGCTGTTTTGAGCTAGTTGGAAAAGGTGGGTGGCCACCGATATCCATATGTATCAATACTCCATACTTAGGAAGAAATGGTATCCATTGCGTTGAGGTCCCCCATCAGATGAGGAAATTTCTGCTGAATTTGGCCCCGGGTGAGCCACTTGCCTTGGTGTAGGAGCTGCCCTTCTTTGATGACTCGATAAAGATGGATCCTTTGTTGTCAAGTGCCCTTGATCTATGTGTCCAAAATATGATCATTGGATGCCTATTGTATGCAGTCAGGGTGGAGCTCTGTTGGTGTCAGCTGTTCTGCTACTTATGAGGTGCCCAGTAATGGTGGCGAATAAGGGTGAAGGAGATCCACATTGAACACTGGGTGTAGGCCAAGGAAAGGAGGAATGTTGAGCTCAAAAGAATGATCCCCCATGGCCTTGGTGATAATGTATGGCCCATAACAGAGTGGGTGAAGCTTCCGATGGGGTCCTGTAAGGCGTTCTTTCTGCAATTGCAACCAAACTTTTTCACCCACCTAAAACTTATGTGGCACCCGATGTTGATCATGGAGTTGCTTGTACTTGTCATTGGACTTCTGTAGGATATCCTGAACCTATTGGTATATGTGATGGATCCTCTCAATGAAACGGATGGCTTTGTCAGCTTCAGTTGGAGCAGGAGATGAGTTGGTCAAGGTGACCACAAGGGGAAGTGAAACATCTATGTGACCCAATGGTTGGAATCCCAACCCCACCTGAAAGGTGTTGTGGCCGGTTGAGCTATGAAGAGCTCGATTGTAGCTATGTTGGACATAGGGAAGGCTCTCATCCCATGTGCGAGGGTGCTTTAAATTATACATGCGAAGGATATGCACAATCATTCGATTTACAACCTCGATTTGGCCATCTGTCTGGGGGTGGAAGGCCGTGGATTTGGTGATCTTGGTGTCTAGCAGTGACCAGAGGCTCAACCAGAATGTGCTAAGAAATCGACTGTCCTGATATGAGACAATGGTTTGTGGGATTCCAAAATGTACCCAGACTCGTTCAAAGAAGAGCTTGGCAGTGGTCTCTGCTATGATGCTCTTCTTGTAGGCAACCATAATCGCCATCCTAGAAAAGTGATCAACAACCACAAAAACACAGTCATTTCTCGCTTGGTGGATGGGAGGCCTGACATGTAGTCCATTGAGATGGATTCCCATGTCCTATCAGGAGTAGGAAGAGGGGTGTACATGACCTGTTTCTTAGTGGTTGGTTTGGCAATAGCGTAGGCAGTGCATGACCTAATATACTTGTTGACCTCCTATCGAAGTTTCATCCACTAGAAATGTTTTTGTAGCATCACCATTGTCTTTTTGACGCCGAAGTGTCTTTCCACCTGACTGTAGTGGGCTTCCCATATCATCTCTGCTCACTCACTTGAAGGAACACATATATGGCCCAGACGAAACAACAACCCCTCCTAAAGATGGAAATTATCGACAACTGCATTTTCACCCAACATTTGGTAGGTGGTGGAAAAGTTAGGGTCTGTCTCATAGAGTTGGGTCCATCCAGATGTCTCATGGCCTCAAGAGTCTAGCACCGTGGTGAGTGCCGCGACTGGCGGTCTGCTCAACAAATCAATGACGTGATTTTTGCTTCCTGTTTTATACTTGATGTTGAGGTGGAATTGCTGCAAGTATGTGGACCACTTTTGATGGTGGTCATTTTGCAATTTTCCCTGTGTCTGCATGAACTGCAGTGGCTTATGATCAGTGTGGATGACTATCTCCTTCCCAATGTCTCCACTAACGACAGACTTTCACAATGGAGTACAATTCTTTGTCGTAAGTAGGGTACTTATAGATAGTATCTGACAATGTCTCACTATTATAGGCCATAGGGTGGCCGTACTGAGTGAGAACGGTGCCCATGGCATAGTCTGAGGCATCTGTCTAGATCTTAAAGGGATGTTGCAGGTCTGGTAGTGAAATTATTGGGGTTGAGCACAAGCGTTGCTTCAAATCATCGAACGCTTATTGTTGGGACCAACCCCACGCAAATTTTTCCTTACCACCACCCTTGTTTAATTGGCTGAGGGCCCATGCAATATGGGAGAATCCCAACACAAACCTGCGGTAGAAATTGGCAAGGCCCAAGAAGCTCCAAAGCTCAGTGGGTGTTGTTGGGGATAGCCAGTCATGAATGACTTGGATCTTGGCTGGATCCACATGTATGCCATGCTTATCAATGATGTATCCTAGGTAATGGACCCAGTCCATGCCGAAGGATAATTTTTCCAAGTTGGCGTATAGCTTGTGCTTCCGCAGGGTGTGTAGAACCTACTAAATATGTTGCAAGTGTTCGGCCCAAGCCCTTCTGTAAATTAGAATGTCGTCCAGATACCCCACTACAAAAGTATTAGTGAATGGTCACAGGATATCATCCATCATCCTCATGAAAGTGGCTGGGGCATTTGTCAAACCAAAGGGCATGACCAACCATTCAAAAAGGCCTTCCTTTGAATTGAAGGCAGTCTTCCATACATCTGTCTGTTCTATTGGGACCTGGTGGTAGCTGGACTTCAGAGCAATTTTACTGAAGTATTTAGCCCCCATGAGTTGATCAAGGAGGTCTTCAATTTGGGGAATCAGGTATCGATTTGTGAATGTGATTTTATTAAGAGCCCGATAATCAATATAGAGTTGCCAGGTTCCATATTTCTTCTGTACTAGCATGATTGGGCTCCTGCAAGGTGATGAGTTGGGGTGGATGTGCCCCTTGTGGATAATTTCTTGGATCTGTCCCTTGATATCCTCATTCTCTAACAAAGAGCGATGATAGACTGGCCCATTGGGCAGCAGTGTGCTGGGGGTCATATCGATGGGGTACTTGCCTGACAGTGTAGAGGTACCCCTGTAGGTGAGGAGAATATATCTGAGTATTCCTCCACGACCTTATCTACTTTCTTCTGCTATGTGGAGAGGTTGATCGCAGAGACCCTGGATGTGGTTGTGATATTTTTCTTATCCTGAGAGTGAATCACGAAGAAGACAAACTTCCTCGTCTGAGAGATGAACTTCCTTCATTTCTTAGCAGAGATAAAGTAAATTGCAGTAAGTGGGACTGCCTCGAGTATCCTGTACAATTTCTTGTTCAAATTAATAATAACACTATGAGGCCTAGACTCATATATAGCATGACGTTTCCATAAATAATATTGGCCCAAAATAACATCAAAAACTTCGAGAGGAGGAACATCACACAATACCTCATCTTTGAAGGGCTTTATGCCGTACGACAGTCGACACTGTTGGCTGACACGGAGATCGCTTCCTTGGTGGAGCCATCCAATGGTGTAGGGTTGTGGGTGTGACGTTGTTGATAGGGCCAATCGCATGATGACCTATGCTAAGATGAGGTTCTTCTGGCTGCCGCTATCAACGATGAAGTGCAGTGGGGTGACTTTTACCCACATCTATGAATGGAAGAGGCATTCTCCTTCTTCTAGCTCGTCTGGTTCACCAGGTTGGAGCTTAGTGGTAGCAATAATGGCACTTGGTTCTGCGTCAATGATCTGTCTTCCCCTTTCTAGTTCTGGCTCAAATTCAGAATCCGCATCTAATTTAGAGGCTTTCACTTTGTCCACCAATGATTGTTTTGAGTGGTAGTCAACGGTGTTATGCCAAGGGCTCTTATGGAAGTCGCACCACTTCCTGGTATCTTTCTTTGTCTTTCCAATGTCCTTATTTGCTTGCGGCTTGGACTGGTAGTCCTAATACTGTCCATATTTTCTCTATCCTTTTTTCTGTGGGTTGGGGCCACTCTTTCTTGGATTTTGTTGTGAGGGGTTCCCAGGCCCAAATTGCTGTGTCTTTTGTTTGAGCTTCTGCTCGATTTTGATGACATATCAGTAGGCCGCGCCCAAAGATGAGATGTCCATAAATTCAATTTCAGTTTGGATGTATCTATGTAGAGCACCGTGATACTTGAGCACTAGATGCCGCTCTGAATATTTGATACCCAACTTGGTGTGCAAGGTATGGAAGATATTTGTGAAATCTGGCACTGCTTGGTCTCTTTCTTACCGCAATGTGGTCCATTTTGTATACAGGTCGTCATAACTTTCGACAGGGTAGTAATGTTCCTTAATAACATCCCTGAAGGATTCCCAGGTGGCCATGACTGAAAATAATGAGGTTTCCTCTGTTTCCTTTTGGTCATAGAAAGTTTCCCACAAATATTTGACATGGGGAACGACTTTGAGGAATGCAAAAGTAATCTTTTCTCTATTCAAAAAGTTATGGACAAAAAAATACCCTTCTAGTAGATTCAACCACTTGTCTACAACATCTGCGTCTATCTGACCTTCAAATATAGGAATATCTAAGTTTATTTGTACCTTGAAGGGGGCCGCGCCTCCGTTGGAAGAAGATGTGTCGCCTGTTGGTAGTCGCCGAAGGATTTGCGCAAAACTATCCATCATCTCATTCCTCTATTGCATGAGGTATTCCTCAATCAACAATTTTAAAGGATCTCATGTCCCGTCATATTTATTTTCTCTTGCCATGATAGGTCGCTTGGGCGTGCGATTGATTTTTTCCTCAAGAGAAACAAGATCGATACCCAACTCTTTGTACTCCGACCTCATTGGGGACATGCATTAAGACGACAAGGAGCAGACCGCTCTGATACCACTGATTTGGATTTTATGAGCAGAAAAAAATGAATACATATTATTAATAGGTTCTTAACACAAAATAACAGAGATACAGTAAAACTAGTTTTCTATTCAATAACAAAATAAGTTGAAATTGTAAAATGCAGTGGAAATAAGCTTGCTGGAATGGTGGCAGCTTATCTCTGAGAAGAGATGTGACGACTGTGGGAATTCACAAGAAGAAGATTACAATGAGGCTCTGAAGGCATTTTTACAATAAAAAATAATGAAAAAAACCCTTTACATCCAAAAACCTAACCCTAGGAGATGAAGCACCAAAAGTCATGTGGGGCCCATTTGGGTAAGTTAGTACATCAACTTCCCGGGGTCGTAACTTTTGCATACGATCTCCGTTTTAGGCATGTGATAGCCTGTTGGAAAGGTATCATCGAGGAAATTCATTTTGGTGGCTCAATTATGCCTTCATATATCATTTAGGAGCTTGATCTCGAAAAAACTTCATTTAGGCCCTCAAAATGGCCCCGAAAGTTAAAATTGCTAAAAATAGTAAATTTCCAAAATTGTCAGAAAACTGTTTTGAGCCAGTTGGAAAAGGTGGGTGGCCACCGATATCCATATGGATCAAGTTAATAGTATTATTCATAGTTTCCCTATTACAAAATCAAATTATTATTGTCATGGAAGTGGTCGTGGCGAACCATACTGCCACTAGGAGTCCCTCCTAAGTCCCGTGTTTAGTTGGGATTTTCTTCTCTGTGTTTTTTGGTTTCTCTCACAGTGGATCATACTAATTGTTTTTCCAATAGCTTAAAGTATGAGTAATTTGTGTGACCACTTTAGCTCAGACTCTGAAGTTACAGAAGATACAATACCCATCTTCAACAACCCCTCTAGGGCCTTTACCTTCACAAGTGGATTAGATAGTTACCCTTCTAAGAAAAGGGGGAGAGAAAGCTTTTTGTGTCTCTCAAGCTTCATGTTTCCTTATAATGAGTGAATTCCTAGTTATAACCTTAAGACCAATGAAAAAATATCAACCTCATTGACTCGTGAGTTTGAATTGGATCAACAATTGAACGAGTTTTTTCAAAAGTGTATTCAACGAGTCTATGACTCACAATTAATTGCAAGTATGATCAAGTCAAATTCGTTAAATCCAATTTTAACCCAACATGTATGCTATAAACCCAAAAAAGGGCACCATTCAATCATGTTTTCTTTCATTCCTTGTATGTCTTCAACTTCATCTCTCCCACAACACCTGTATGCTTAAAGTGAACAAGAGGACACATTGCCACATCTAGGGTTACCACAAATGCATCTTGGGCATCATTCAAGCATACAAACAATAGAATATTGAAAGGGTTTCATTGTGACACAAATAGGGTTTCATATCAATAGGCCCAAGATGCAAAACTACATGCTCTAACACCCATTTCTTAGTTGTTTTTAGGGTTTTCAAGACTAGAGGTAGGAGTTTTTTGTTGTTTTATTTGTTTAGGAATTATTTATGTTGTTTAGTTAGAGTTTTTTTGGTATTTGAATTTCAAGAATTTCAACATTTTTAAAGAACATATTAGACAAAATTAACATCCCTAAACCCTACAACAACATGGAAACCCAAACCCCAAGAGTGCTAAACTCAAACCCAAAACAGTGAATATGCCAAGGGAGGATTTTTCACATACTTATTGTGAAAAGATTCCAAGGGGAGCTAAGCTCAAATGTAAATTTTTCAATACTCCCTATAATGGGGGAATACATGGTTAAATACCACCTTGCACGTATTGATATGCATGACCTTATTCCTTTCCCTACACTAGATCAAGATGTTAAACACCAACCAAGCTTGGTCATAGAACCCTTAATAACATAAAAGACAAAAATGAATTACCAAATAAGATATGGAAATGCTTGTGCAAAGTTCTTCTAATACAAAATCAAGTGAATCAAGGTTCTTTGGATTAAGGAACTTTAACATGAACCCATTTTTCATCACATACTATTGCCATTGATATTGCACTATGCACTGATATTTTTAACTACATTCAACATTCAATCATTTATTTTTCCCAAAGCCCACAAAATTACTATTTTTGTAAGGTAGCTAGAGAGGTAGTGGGGGGGGGCCAGAGGGCCCGTATTGATAATAGTGGAGGCCATTCAATGTAAGGTGGACTAGGTCCACTATATTATTAAATAACTCCCACTATGGTAGTTAGATATAATAAATGTAAGAGGCCTTCTTAGAAGGTTCTACTTCTAGATGATTCATCCTCTAGAATGTTCTTAGGTGATGGTATCACTATATAAAGAGGTTCATGCAATGCAATGAGATAGGAAGAAAAATATTTTATTGTGAGTTGTATCTCAATAGGAGGATGCTCCTTCGAAGAGGCAAGTGAACAAGAGAGGATCCCTTCCATAATAGGATCCATTGTATGGTGTTTCCCTACCTCAAGGTTTTAGTAATAATATAGTGTGGTTTCTTCTATCTTGCTCTATGTATATATTGTGTATTCAATATTTGTGGTGATTATATTTGTAGATCTATTTTGGTTCTTAACAAGTGGTATCAGAGCACTTTCCTTGGCAGACATTGTGGACAAATATTTTTTATTTTTGTAGATTTATTTTTCAGAGAAGAAAAAAGAGGGCCGCGACATTCCAGAAATTTTCGATATATTTATGTGAAAATTTGCAGAAACAGGTTGTATATATGAGTTTCTCTCAGAAAAACACCCAATTTTAAAAAACAAATTGTCTGAAACAGAGTCTGAGAAGTCAAGATATTGAAGTTTTAAAATCTGCAATTTTTCAGGGTTTTTTCCACGGACGACGACACAATTATTTTTTGATTTCTGTAGTAGCTGGAGGCCAAATTTGTCCAAACAAATTACATATTTGAGTTCCTCTCACAATTTCCCAATTTCAAAAAAAAAATCAACCGAAACAGAGTCCGGGAAGTGAAGTTATGAGCATTTTAAATTCAATAGTTTTTTAGGGTTTTTCCAGAAAAAGCCGCGATTTTCTTCCATAACTTATTGTTCTATTTTTTGGGTTTTTTCATGACGGATGCGGGACCAAAGAGGTCATAGGGTGCTCAGATGGCTATTTCCTCTCAAACCCTCAAATAAATTCTACAAATCATTGAAGCATTCAAATTTCAATTGTATGACACATTGGATGCTAGATTGCATGACCTTGCAGATGGCCTCAATGATAGTTTTCGTAGTATTCAAGATTCATTGGATAGAATGCAGGATAGATTTATTATGGATGACATTAGGTATGAATATAATCAATAAATATATGCTTGGTATGACTTTGAGGCCGATTAAGATGATTGGTATATGGATAGTTGTCATTTCTGGGATGACAACCACTTTCATATTTTATTTGATGACTCTAATTCACCTTCTGTAGAGAGCATCAATGTGACAAATCGAGAGCCAATGATTATTACCAGTATTCATCCTGCATATTCTATAGTGGTATTATTCACTTCAGATTATGCTACGACCCTTTTCTACTATGTGGATGGTTCTTCTTATTTGGATCCACATGACATGTGTCAGTCTTTGGAGCATCATTTTGAGCTGGTTATTGGGTTCCAAAATATTCCACGGGGAGTTCACATGAGCACTTGGACATGGGACCCAGGCTTACAATGGTGGTTGGACTAATTCAACATGGTGGCTTTTCTTTCTACATGGGACCTTGTTTGTCCAGTCTTCTTCAACATTATGGTCCACAATTATCCATGAGACCTTGGTATATGGTTGTACATCAAGCATTGAGGACAACGCTTTCATAAGGGGGATGGAATGTTAGGTAGCTAGAGAGGTAGTAGTGGGGGCCCAGAGGGCCCATAGTGATAAT
>JZKD02S2359437.1:53987-67164 GCA_000966675.3 Picea glauca
CCCACTATGGTAGTTAGATATAATAAATGTAAGAGGACTTCTTAGAAGGTTTTACTTCTAGAAGATTCCTCCTCTAGAATGTTCTTAGGTGATGGTAGCACTATATAAAGAGGTTCGCGCAATGTAATGAGATAGGAAGAGAAATATTGTATTGTGAGTTGTATCTCAATAGGAGGATGCCCCCTCGAAGAGGCAAGTGAACAGGAGAGGATCCCTTCCATAATAGGATCAATTGTATGGTTTTGCCCTACCTCAAGGGTTTAGTAATAATATAGTGTGGTTTCTTCTATCTTGCTCTATGGATATATTGTGTATTCAATATTTGTGGTGATTATATTTGTAGATCTATTTTGGTTCTTAACAATTTTCGAAGGCAGAATGATTGACGACCTCCTTCTCTGTCTCTGTCTATGTCCTTGGCCTCCTTCTCTATATCTGTGCTTGGCCTCCTCCTCCCTTTTTCCTATCTCTTCTCGATTTTATCTCCTTCTCATTTCCCCTCTTCTCTGTCGTGTAAATTTTCCCTCTAATTCTCTGTCGCACGAGTGTGAGTTTGAGTGGTCTAAATTCATGAATGCTTGGCCTCCTTCTCTATATGATATGTGCTTGGCCTCCTCCTCCTCTTGCCCTATCTCTTCTCGGATTTATCTCCTGCCCATTTCAACTCTTCTCTACGAATTTTCTCTCTAATTATTTGTCGCGCGAGTGTACTGAGTGTGACTGATGTCTAAATTTGTGAATGAGTAAGGTGCGAGTGTGGAACGTGTTTTGTTTGTTTGAATTTTATTTATTTATTAATATATATATATATTAATTTATTGATATTTTTGGTAGGTAAGGGGTGATAACTAATAGGGGTTAAGGATTGGAATGGTTAATATTATAGAGGTTATAAGGGTTATGTGTTAGGTGCTATAGTGGTTAAGGGTTTAGTGTTTGAGGTTTCATATTATATTGGATAATTTATTCAAATTATGGGCTAGTAATATTGATAGGGGTTATAGGGTTTAGAGGTAATTAGGTTATATGATGTGAGGCTTATGGGTTACACAATTAATGGATGGTTTATATGGGTAAAGGGTTATAAAAGTTAGATTTATGTTAGTAAGGGTTGTAGCTGGAGCCGTAGGATCATTGGGGATAGTGAATATTATGGGGATAATGACGATAGGGTCTATAATGGTTAGTAATTATAGGTGTTTTGTAAATCATTGGTTATAATAGTTATGGGTAAGGGATTACAAGTGTTTACACATAAATCTTATTGAGGTTACAAGGGTTACGTCTTAGGAGGGCTTAGAGAGTAGGTGTGTATGTCTATAGGGGTTAAGATTGGTGGGGGTGATAAGACTTAAGTATTACAAGGACAATATGTTATAATTGTGAGGTTGCATAAGAGTGTTATATGGTGTAGTGGTTAGAAGTTAGGGGTTATGGGTTAGTTTTTAGGGTAGGCATAGAAATTATAGGGTATAAATTGAAGATAAACATTGTACACGTTATGTAGGCTAGGGTTTAGGGGTTATATGGTTTAAGGATTATCGTGATTTTTGAGATAAATGTTATATGTTTCAAGGGTTATAAGGGATTAGTAGGGTTGCGGGATTAACATTAGGGACTAAAGGATTGAATGAGAAAGTAAAACAATAAATCCTTAGAAATGAGATTTTAATAAAGCAACTAGATATGATGATGCTACAAGAGATGATATGTGACAAAGAAAATATGCAAGAAATAGCCAAAAAAACTTGGAAAGGTTGTATCTATCTAGCCACCAATATGGAAGGAAACTATGGAGGAATGACCATGTTATGGAACTCTAGTAGAATCATAATGATGAAACTCACTCTAAAACCATAATATCATAGGTAATTTCAAAGAAACAGGCTTCAAGGAACATGAGGATAACCAATATATATGGGCCACCTAGCCCACTTCATAAGAGAACCTTCATTGAATCCCTCAAAGCCATAGGGGATACTGTTGTTGGATACCAATGAATAATCAGAGGTGATTTCAACCTAATAACATCACTTAGTGCTAAAAAGGAGTTAATAGAAGGATAGAAGAGAACAACCTATACTTTAAACATATTATTGAAGACTTAAGACTAATGGAAATTTCCACAACCAATGGCCATTTTACCTAGAATAATAAAAGGGGAGGCTCAAGCTAGATTAATGTTTGTTTGGATAGGTTTCGATTCTTTGAAAAAACTATGTAGTAAGGGTTTTGGGGCTATAGGTGAAGTCTTACAAGGTGCAAGGTTAGACCATTGGCCCATCTCGCTGCAATGGGATAACAAAGGAACACCAAAATAAATAACATCAAAATTTGAGCAATTATGGTTTTCACACCCCAACTTGCAAGCAAGAATTGTCGAATGGTGGAATGAGGGAGGAAACATCCAAGGAACTAAAATGTAAATTCTTTAGCAACCACTAATTGAACTTGCTTAAAAGTAGCCACTAATTGGACCTTTATTAAAAGTAGCCACTAATTGGACCTTGCTTAAAAGTATCCACTAATTGAGGCTCACTTAAAGGATTGAATATCTCCCCTCATAGTGATCCCCTCCCACATATCCAACTCATTGACTACACTATGATTTGAGGAGCCACCACTTATAAGGAATCCAAAGCTTTCAAAAATATTATGGACACCTTTCTCCTAGCATTAGGGGGTGGATGGTTCATATAAAAAATGGAAAATCTCAAGTATTTATTTTAACACCCATAGAAGCATCCAAATCAACATCCTTTGAATCCTAAGGATTAGCAGGGGTTATGGGATTAGCATTAGGCTTAGGTTTAAGGAGGATATGAGGGTTCCTCATTTGGTGTTGTATGTTATAGGATTTGGGTTTAAGGGTTATAAGATCTTTAGGTTAAGGTTTATATGTCTTGGTGTTGATAAGGGTTAGGGGTTAAGAGTTGTAAGAGTTAGGCACTGATATATGTTAGAAATTGGGGGTTTAAGGGGTTAGTTTTTTGGGTTTACATGGACTACAAGATAGCAATAATATGGGTTATATGTGGGTTGCATGGCATGCATTCTATGTTATAAGGATCAATGGTGATAAGGTTGAGGGGTTTGGGGATTGGGGGTTATAGTGGATAAAGTTTAAACAATAAGCATGGTTATAATGGTTATAGTGGTAAAAAATTATAAGGTATTAGGTTAGTGGTTTTAGGGGTTTGGGGTTATATGAATTAGGGGATATAATCTTCAAGGATTTAAGAGTCTTAGGGTTATAAGGCTAGGTATTAAGAATCATAAATGTTAGATGTTCAAAGCATTAGATATTATGAGTGTGAGTATTTATAGATGTTATATGATTAGATTTGATAGAGGTTCTAAGGGTTAGTTTTTAAAAGTTCATATGTGTTCTAGGTTAATTATGTCATTTACAATTCCTTAAAGGTTTCAAGTTATATGAGTCATATGGTTAGGGGTACTCATTGTGGATAATGGTTAGTATAGGGTGAAAATTCACAGAGGTTATAAAAATTAGGAGTTATAGGTGTTATTCAAAGTAAGGGTTAGGAGATGTATGTCATTTTAGAGTTGAGGTGTTAGAATTACAAAGTTTAGGTGTTACAATTATAAAGATTAGAGGTTAGAATAATAATGTTTATTGGTGTTAGTTGTCTAAGATTATAAAAGTTAAGGGATAGGTGTTATATCATTATGTTTGGTGTTAATGGTTAAATGGGTTATGAGTTACAAAGGATTGTGGTTAGGGGTCATAGGGGGTAACTAAGGCTCATAGGAATTAGGGTTGATACATTCTTAGGAGTTACGAGATAAGGTTTATGTGCCACTGGGATTACAAGTTTAGTTGGGTTATTGATGAAGGGTAATAGGGTAAAGTTTAAGGGGTTATAAGGTGATGCAGGAGCATCACCAACTCATCAAGCGAGCCAGTGCGGAAGCAGAGGACAGCTGGACAGCGCCAACACGAATTTTGAAAACACCTTGATATTGTTGCGCAAACATTAATGTATTTATTTAATGAAGCGCACTTTGTATATTGTATTGGACCTTGAGCCTTTAAGCTCTCGTCCTTTGGTAGATAGGAGGCATTTAATATATTTAATGCTGGTAGATAGGATTTTAAGTCTAGATTTGATAGTTTAGAGTTCGAGAGGGAAAATGGATATAGACACCCTCATTGTATCATTGTAACATTATTCAGGAGCAAGCATTTAGGAGAAGAGAAAGCAGAGAATAGTGTATGAAGAACACCCATGTACATGCATTTGAATTAATAGAAGGAAGCTTTAATTCAAACTCATGGTTTGTGTTTTTCTCTCTGTGTATTGAGGTTATGCTCACGAATGTTCACTTTCTTGTATGCATTTGCTTTGTATATGCTGTGCATGTGATTTCATGTTTCAACCTGAAGTCTGAAAGGGAGAGAGAGTGAGGTTCAATTGTTTCTCTATCTGAGCTAGAATATTCCTGCAAGGTGTGCAGTTGAATTCATCCACAAGGAGTGCGTTGATGAAGGCTCAGTAGTTTAACTTTTGTTCTCATTCACCTAGAAGTGGATTTGGGTTGTTGAAGCCATGCAAGGAGTGCGCAGGCTGAAGAAGAGGTCTTAGTTGTGAATCTGAGAAAAGGGAATCCAAGACTGCTGTTGCAAGAGTTGCGCAGAGTCAAACAACTTCAACACTTAGACGTTGTGGAAGATTTGCTGCAAGGAGTGCATGCAAGAAGTTCTCTGAAGGACTTAAGAAGTCGAGAACAAGCTCAGAAGGTATAGGCCTTCAAGTTCACCAAAGAACAAGCGCAAGGAAGATGCCATTGGAAGTCGGAGGAAAGCGTCGCAGGTTGGCGAGCGAGAAAACGAGTCTCATGGAGAGACACTGCTTTATTTCGCAAAATCCTCAAGGGGAGAAAAGACGGATGAAATCTTTGGAAGAGATTTCACAAATTTCCGAGAATCGGTGGATCTCACAGAGGTGCAAGGTAGTTAAAACGCAGGCGTGGAGAGGATTCAAAGCTCAGGAGGGGTAGCACCGTTGATCCAAGTCGGTCAGGGCCGTTGGATTGTTCACGAGATTTCCTATCGGGACCTCGTGCGAAAAGTGTCCTAAGTTTGGTAAGGAGAGTCGCAAGATTGCGAGGAGCGATATCTCGACTACTCCGAGGATAGTGTGGGTCCACAGGAGTTGGCCAGTGGACAGGTGGCACCTCACATCTTGGGAGATCGTAAGTGAAAGGGTTGAGAAGTTGGTGTCAAAGAGTCGCGAGGCGCGAGGGCACGAAGAGGCGAGGAGGTTGTGAGCCATCCATCTGAGTAGGACAGGTGGAGGAGATCTAAGGATCTCGCAAACTTAGAAGCTCGCAGTGTGAGAGCCCAAGTATTGGGTATTCAAAGTCACGAGGATGCGAGGCGCGATGAGGTGAATAGCCATTGGATCCGGATCGCGGGAGGACCGTTGGATCCGCACGTGGGATCGTGCATCGGAGCCTCGTGAGAAAAGGCTCGAGAACTTGACCTCGTGCGAAGCGAAGTTGCGAGGGAGCGAGGTCGCGAGTTTCGACACCCCGGATATCGGGAGTCGACGGGGAAGTTATTCAACCTCGCGAGTAGCGAAATCCCTCAGGAAAAAGTCAGCGAGTTGACTGACCATCAGGTCTCGGGGATCCGAGAACCCGGTGTTCAACCTTTGAACTCGCGAAGTCGCGAGTTCCAATCCTCCGAGAAGTTAAGGAAGGGGATCGCGCGAAGAAGAGAATCTGTGGGTAGGAATATTCCCGATAGGGAATTAGGAGAACCTTTGAGTTCTTCGGGCCAAGAAGAGAGGAAGGTCCTGTGTGAGTAGACATGCCAGTGAGGGTGGTGCACGTTTGCATCAGAGAGGGATTAACTCTTTGTTTTCTGCGACAGAGAGAGAGAGAGAATTCACCATGTCGCCCAGAAGGGAAAGACAATCACTTGATCCAGAGGACAGGGATGTGCGAAGAAGAGGGAGAGAAGCATAGAATCCAGATATGGAAAGGCAGATACGTGATCTCCAAGTGAGATTAGAAGATATGGAAGCAGCGCAGAGATGCACAACCAGTGCTGGAGATCTAAGTGACTCCGAAGGCGAAGTTGAAGTTGAACAACAAGGAGAAGTTGCAGCCGAAGATGCAGCCAATGAGCGATTGATCAAAGCTATCGCCCGGATGAGTTCGAAGACAAAGATGGACATTCTGACTTATGAAGGGAGTCTGGATGCAGAAGAGCTATTGGATTGGATCCGAGCTCTTGACACCTACTTCGATTATGAGGATACCGAAGAAGATAAGAAGGTCAGGCATGCTGTCACAAAATTGAAGGGACACGCAGCAGATAGATGCTACAAAGGCAAGCAAAAGATTAAAAGATAGGATCAAATGATTGCGAAGATGAAGGAAAAGTTCATCCCAAGGGATTATCAAATCACACTGTTCAGGAGAATGCAGAACCTGAGACAGAAGTTGATGACAGTAAAGGAGTATACCGAGGAATTCTACAAGCTCAATATCAGAGCAGGTCATCGGAAGAGTGATGATGAAAAAGTTTCCAGGTATATGAATGGCTTAAGATATGATATCTAGGATGAGATGAGTATGAAAACCATCAGAACGGTGGAGGATGCGTATCAGATGGTGTTGAAAGATGAGGAAAAGCTAAGCCATAAGACAGGACAGCGAGGCCGAGGCAGGATCCAACCAAAAGGTAAGTCAGTTGCCCAAGATAGGTTCCAGAAATCTAAGGACGACTGGAAAAAGCCTAAGACGATAACATAAAGAGGTGGGAGTTCACAGCGAGGCCAACACGCTGAACAACGAAGGCAACAGACAGAATAGAGCGAAGGATACGCTGATAATAATACGTTTCCTTGTACCAGAGGTAGATGAAGAGGCCGAGGTGGAGTCATCACATGCTACACATGTGGGAAGAATGGACACAAGGCAGTTGACTGTCCAGACAGAAAGAAGGATGGAGGAGAATCTCACATCGACGAGGCACAGAGGTGAGATGCTGAAGTAGAAGATGCAGAAGACGGAAGGTCGCTGATGATGTGTAAGGTTCTCTTAACACCCGAGAAGGAGGTAGAGGACACAAATCAAAGAAACAGAATTTTTAGAACCACATGCAAGACCAAAGACAGGAAGTGCAAGGTTATCGTGGATAGCGGAAGCACAGATAATCTCGTTTCAACCGAGATGGTGGAGAAACTAGAGCTGGAGACAATTGATCACCCGAGTCCATACAAAGTTTCATGGCTACAGAAGGGACATCAGGTGAGTGTCACTAAACAATGCTTAGTGGACATCAAGATAGGAGGATACAATGATAAAATACTCTGTGATGTTATTCCTATGGATGTATGTCATTTATTTCTAGGCAGACCATGGCAATATGACAGGAACGTATTTCATGATGGGAAAATGAATACGTATACTCTGGAGAAGAATGGAAGAACACATATGCTACTTCCAATTAAAGACAAAGAAGTAAAACCAGAACCGAGAAATACTGTACTTCTCATGAGTGGGAAGGAACTTCTGGCGGAAGTAAAGAAGAAGGAATATCCACAATTCTTTGTGGTTAGGAAACCAAAAGTTGTTTTGACCAGCACAAGGATGGATGATTTGCCGGAAGAAATTCAGGAACTGCTGGAAGAGTTCGCTGATATAGTGGTGGACGAATTACCTCATTCGTTACCACCGATGAGGAGTGTGAGTCATCATATAGACCTCATACCAGGAGCCGGTTTGCCAAACAAAGCTGCGTACAGGTTGACGCCGCAGGAGAACGAAGAAGTTAAAAGGCAGGTACATGAACTGTTGGATAAAGGACTGATCAAGGAAAGTTTAAGTCTGTGTGCCGTTCCAACGGTACTGAGTCCAAAGAAAGATGGAGGTTGGAGAATGTGCACTGATTCCAGAGCCATTAACAAGATAACCATCAGGTACAGGTTTCCATTACCATGAATGGATGACTTGATGGATTGTTTAAGTGGAGCCAAAGTTTTTTCAAAGGTTGATTTGAAAAGAGGATACCATCAGATTCGCATGAGGGAAGGCGATGAATGGAAGACAGCCTTCAAAACCAACGAAGGGTTGTATGAATGGCTGGTCATGCCGTTTGGTTTGACGAATGCACCGAGTACTTTCATGAGGCTAATGAATGAAGTGCTGAAGGAATTCATTGGTAAGTTTGTCATTGTTTATCTGGATGACATATTGATTTTCAGCAAAACGAAAGAAGAACATCTGAAGCACTTAGCTGCAGTGATGAAGAAGCTACAGCAAGAGAATCTGTTGATCAACATGAGGAAATATTCATTTATGAAGACAAAACTCATTTACTTGGGGTTTGTCATATCGACAAATGAATTGAAGATGGTTCCAAGTAAAGTGGAGGTAATTAAAAATTGGCCATCACCGAGAAATATTTTCGAGTTGAGAAGTTTTCATGGAATGGCTAGTTTCTACCGAAAATTCATCAGGAATTTCAGTGGAATTAGTGCAACAATGATGGACATAGTCAAGAAAAGACATAAATCTTTTCATTGGACTGAAGAGGTAGAGAAGATCTTCAATCTGTTGAAGCGGAAGATCACAGAACAACCGGTTTTGGTATTGCCGGATTTCACAAAAGTATTCCAAGTGAAATGTGATGCAAGTGGCTTTGCCATAGGAGCAATCTTGAGCAAGAAAGATAGACCAATTGCGTATTTCAGCGAGAAGCTGGATGAGGAAAAAGTAAAGTACTCCACGTATGACAAAGAATTTTATGCTATCATACAGGCGTTGAAGAAATGGAGGCATTACTTGATCCCGAAAGAATTTGTTTTGTTTAGTGATAATCAAGCATTACAGTTTGTGAGTCAACAAGAGAAGTTGAATCAGAAAAATGCTAAATGGGTAGAGTATATGCAGAATTTTACGTTTGTAATTAAACACATTTCAGGTACTGCTAACAAAGTGGCTGATTCTTTGAGCAGGAAGTGTTTGTTTCTGCAGGAGTTCTGAGTCAAAACATTGGGTTTTGAAAATCTTAAGGACATGTATGCAGGTGATGCAGATTTTGCAGAGGAATATGAAGAAGCTGAGAATCCAGTTCTCAGAGACAGAATCCCATGGATAGATTATATGATCCAGGAGGGATTGCTGTTCAGAGGCAATCGACTGTGTATTCCGAATTGCTCCATGAGGGAGAATCTGTTAAAGGAGAAGCATAGTGGTGGATTGGCAGGGCATTTTGGCCACGACAAGACATTTGCAAAGATGAGTGAAGCATACTTTTGGCCAATAATGCGGTTGGAAGTCAAAAAGTTTGTCGACAGATGTAGAATTTGCCAGCATTCGAAGGGCAGGAAACAAAATGCGGGGTTCTATCAGCCATTGCCCATACTAGAAGGGCCATGGGAGGCCATAAGCATGGATTTTGTATTGGGATTGCCTAGGACGCAAAGAGGACATGATTCGATCTTTGTGGTGGTTGATAGGTTTTCCAAAATGGCACATTTTATTCCATGCCAGAAGACCAGCGATGTGACTCATATCGCAAATTTTTTTTTCAAGGAGATCGTTAGACTTCATGGTTTACCCAGAAGCATAGTATCGGACAGGGATACAAAATTCATTGGACATTTCTGGAGGACACTCTGGAAGAATATGGGGACTAACTTGATGTTTAGTTCAGCCTATCATCCTCAGACGGATGGACAAACAGAGGTGGTAAATAGAAGTCTGGGAGATTTATTAAGAAGCTTGGTGACAGAGCACCATAGCAGCTAAGACAATGTGTTGCCACAGGCAGAGTTTTCTTACAACGATTCAGTGAACATAAGCACAGGAAAAATTCCATTTGAGATTGTATACGGCAGGCAGCCAAGAGGAGTATCTGAACTGAGGGATTCAGAGCAGATAATGACTAAGAGTGCAAACGCTGAAGAATTCGCAGAGGCGATGAAAGAACTTCACAGCAGGGTGAAGGAGCGATTGCTGGAATCAAACCAAGAATATAAGCGCAGAGCGGATCAGCATCGGAGACAACTTCAATTCGAAGTTGGTGATCTAGTTCTGGCACATCTGAGGAAGGAAAGGTTCCTGAGAGGAACATACAATAAGCTAAAAATGAAGAAAATTGGGCCATGCAGAGTCCTAAAGAAATTGGGAGAAAATGCTTATGAAATTGAATTGCCAGGTGAGATCGGAATATCTCCGACATTCAATGTCTCAGACTTATATCCATATAAGGCTGAAGAAGCAGGAGCTGGGAGTGATGAACAACCATAAATCCAGTGGCACAAGAAGATGCCGATTGCAGAGAAGCCACAGATGGAGTGTATACTTGACAAGAGAGTGAGCAAAAAGACCAGGCGGAAGCAATACTTCAAGTATCTGGTAAAATGGAAGAACCATCCAGTGGAAGATTCCAGCTGGGAGAACGAAGCAGTGATCCAAAATCATGGACAGACCGTGCAAGAGCTCATGGACAGGAGCCCATGAAAATTTTCAAGCCGACGAGTATGATGCAGGAGCATCGCCAACTCGTCAAGCGAGCCAACGCGGAAGCAGAGGACAGCTGGACAACGCCAGCATGAATTTTGAAAACACCTTGATATTGTTGCGCAAACATTAATGTATTTATTTAATGAAGCACACTTTGTATATTGTATTGGAACTTGAGCCTTTAAGCTCTTGTCCTTTGGTAGATAGGAGGCATTTAATAGATTTAATGCTGGTAGATAGGATTTTAAGTCTAGATTTGATAGTTTAGAGTTTGAGAGGGAAAACGAATATAGACACCCTCATTGTATCATTGTAACATTATTCAGAAGCAAGCATTCAGGAGAAGAGCAAGAAGAGAATAGTGTATGAAGAACACCCATGTACAGGCATTTGAATTAATAGAAGGAAGCTTTAATTCAAACTCATGGTCTGTGTTGTTCTCTCTGTGTATTGAGGTTATGCTCATGAATGTTCTCTTTCTTGTATGAATTTTATTTGTATATGCCGTGCATGTGATTTCATGTTTCAACTTGAATTCTGAAAGGGAGAGAGAGTGAGGTTCAATTGTTTCTCTATCTGAGCCAGAAGATTCCTGCAAGGTGTGCAGTTGAATTTGTCCGCAAGGAGTGCGTTGATGAAGGCTCAGTAGTTTAACTTTTGTTCTCATTCACCCAGAAGTGGATTTGGGTTGTTGAAGCCATGCAAGGAGTGCGCAGGCTGAAGAAGAGGTCTCATTTGTGAATCTGAGCAAAGGGAATCCAAGACTGTTGTTGCAAGAGTTGCGTAGAGTCAAACAACTTCAACACTTAGACGTTGTGGAAGATTTGCCACAAGGAGTGCGCGCAAGAAGTTCTCTGAAGGACTTAAGAAGTCGAGAAAAAGCTCATAAGGTATAGGCCTTCGATTTCACATAAGAACAAGCATAGGGAAGCTACCGTTGGAATTCGGAGGAAAGCGTCGCAGGTTGGCGAGTGAGCAAACGAGTCTCGTGGAGAGACACTGCTTTATTTCGCAAAATCCTCAAGGGGAGAACGGACGGACGAAATCTTTGGAAGAGATTTCATGAAGTTCCGAGAACCGATGGATCTCATAGAGGTGCAAGGTAGTTACAGCGCAGGCGTGGAGAGGATTCAAATCTCAGGAGGGGTAGCACCGTTGATCCAAGTCAGTCAGGGCCGTTGGATTGTTCACGAGATCGCTTATCGGGACCTCGTGAGAAAAGTGTCCTAAGTTTGGTAAGGAGAGTTGCGATATTGCGAGGAGCGATATCTCGACTACTCTGAGGATAGTGTGGGTCCACAAGAGTTGGGCAGTGGACAGGTGGCACCTCGCATCTCGGGATCTCGTAAGTGAAAGGGTTGAGAAGTTGGTGTCAAAGAGTCGCGAGGCGTGAGGGCACGAAGAGGCGAGGAGGCTGTGAGCCGTCCATCTGAGAATGACAGGTGGAGGAGATCTAAGGATCTTGCAAACTCGGGAGCTCGTAGGGCGAGAGCCCAAGTATTGGGTATTCAAAGTCACGAGGATGCGAGGCGCGAGGAGGTGAATAGCCGTTGGATCCGGATCGCGGGAGGACCGTTGGATCTTCACGTGGGATCGTGCATCAGAGCCTCATGAGAAAAGGCTCGAGAACTTGACCTCGTGCGAAGCGAAGTCACGAGGGAGCGAGGTCACGAGTTTCGACACCCCGGATATCGGGAGTCGACGGGGAAGTTATTCAACCTCGCGAGTAGCGAAATCCCTCAGGAAAAAGTCAGCGAATTGACTGACCATCGGGTCTTGGGGATCCGAGAACCCAGTGTTCAACCTTTGAACTCGCGAAGTCGCGAGTTCCGATCCTCCGAGAAGTTAAGGAAGGGGATCGCGCGAAGAAGAGAATCTGTGGGTAGGAAGATTCTTGATAGGGAATTAGGAGAACCTTTGAGTTCTTCGGGCCGAGAAGAGAGGAAGGTCCTGTGTAAGCGGATGTGCCCGTGAGGGTGGTGTGCGTTTGCGTCATAAGGATTGCAAATATGCTATTATATGTTAGAGTGTCCAGTTTTAAGGATTGTAAGAACTATGAGTTAAGGGTTATAAGGAGTTTGACATAAATGATAAGAAACCACTCGATGTTGGTTTTCCTACCCAAATTTCTAATTCTGTGCCCGAGAGACAGAGGACGAGGGTGCATAGAGATATATATTATAGAATAAAAAATGTCTCATGTGTATTATGTCATTTACCCTACCTCTTTTTTTGTCCCATTATTTTCATTCCTTGCAAGAATCCCTAAGGTCATAGGACACAAAATGAGTAATGACACCTTTGACATGGTATAACCCTACATTTTTGTCTATTTTCTTTCAAATCTTCCTTCTCCTTTTCCTCATCCAAATTTCCTAGAGGTGTGGGATGTAGTGGGAAAGGAGGATTGAATCTTAGCCCGATCTATTTTAGCTTGATTTTCCTCAAAGACTCCTTGTAAAATTGAGACCTATGCAGGGTAACTTATAAATTATGAGGGAAGTGTGGTTCTATCCTCTAAATGTTATAAATGGATTTATTTGTAGTTTGATAATGGAAAGTAGAGCCTAAGATTAAGAAGAAGGGAAGATTCGAGTTAACAAATGAAGCATTTGTAACCGATTACATATTGATTTGACAAATGAAGCATCTTCTTTTAGTTTGATTTTTC
>JZKD02S2359437.1:72001-91383 GCA_000966675.3 Picea glauca
TTTATGGATTTATTTTGATGATAACCACCTACAAATGTCGATGCAATAAAATAATATCAAGGCATACATAAATTTGCAGATAAAACATAATATGTCAATAAGTTCCGCTACAAATAAGATAAGAAGTACATTTTCCTTATAAAACATTACCTCATGTATTTTCCAAGTACATAAATAATTTGTTTTATGTTGTTGTCAAAGTCGTTTGGGAGCGATAAAGGTAAAACATACTGTAACAAAAAAAAATGTTATTATTTGTTTCCAAAAAGTGTGTACCAATAAGGAAATATATTATAACCTACTAATTACTGTAATGAATGTATGCCACTCATGTGTTTTAACCCCACCAAAATCACCTTTTTTCGTTAAGATATTTTGTATGTTCAACGAAAACCCCGTCAGAAACCTAATTTTTCGAATGACCTCTTTTACAATATTATTTTGATTCTCCGTCAATAACCAAGGAAGACTAGTATTTTGTTCACGACCATCACCATTAGAATTAATAATAACACTTTGCAATGTGTGATTAGCTTCCTGGACGTCAGAACAAATCTTTCCAATTCTCTCTTTGTCAGTCCTTCCATATAATATTCGCCATAACAATTCTGTTATGTTATTCCCGATATGAATTGTATCAAATAGATGAACTATTTGTAGGTGTTCATAATATGGCAATCTACTGAATTGCATCGGGTAACTTTTCGTTCCTCGTGGAATCCCATTCGTTCCTTAACGACATTCATGAAACATCAACAAATTGAAATTAACACTAATTAATCAAACAAAATGAAATTAATACTAACGAAATTAACCAAATATTTATATAATATATCATACATAAATAATTTACATACCTTGACGATTTCTAATATATTCCAACTTCCATAGGCGAGGTGCCATTCTTCATGGTTTTTTTCCATTTTCTTCTTTACCATTGGATTTTGCTTTGTCTGTAGTTCAATAATTATGGTTCTTAGGCAGAAAGTGCCTATAATAATCAAACACTTCCTTTCCTAAACTCCTTGAACGACAAGATTTTATCCTGGGATCACAAACTGGGCATGCAAATTTACCCTTTGTTTGAAGACATACAAGATATATGAATTAATGTAGCGAATTAGAGTTACAATTTAAAATAATGCATGATATTTTCAATAAATATATATAATATTTATTCACAAAAGAAAGTAACAATATACCACAAAACTGTGTTAACCCGGGAGCATCATGAATTGTCCATGATAGTATTCTGTGGAATTGAAATCATTTTTTCCCTATTGGTCTAGATATGTCATACATAGTGACGCCAACCCATAAATTCAACAACTCATCGGTAAGAGGCTCAATATATATGTTCATATCTTTAACCTGGTACTAACCTAATTGGTTCAACATACTGCATGATTAATTATACTTATCTAGATGTCGTTATATATAAAAGAAATAATTACCATGCATGAAACAAAGAAATGAAATATTTTGTCATACTTTAAAGAAAATAAAAGATAATTAAATACATGGAACAATCATTGCCAACATTGTGTGCTCTCTCTTGATCGACATCCAAGGAGGAAGTTTATTGTTTATAGCAAAAACATGCCACACTGAGTACGTAGAACGAAGCTCTCCAAATGGATTGACACCATCAGATGCAATGAAAGTCTAACATTACAGGGTTCTTCTTTAAAAATTGGCCACTTTTATTCGATGTACTTCAATGCAGAACCATCTGCATGAATTCGAAGAACATCGTCTTGACTTTTTTTCTTTGCATGGAAATCCATAAAGTGTGCTATACTTTGGCACCTAAACAACCGCTGGAAACATGGAATTATCAGAATATAACGAAGAACTTTGCGAGGTACCTTCTTTGACAATTTATCGGTTCGATATATACTTATTTGACATTGTAGGCATTCATTTTCTAATGCATATTGTCCATAGTATATGATATGATCATTAGGACATGCATCCATAGCCTGATACTCTATTCCAATTTCTTTCATAATCAAGAATATTTCTCGATATGTGTGTGGAAAAATATTTGATGTCGGTAATAGAAATTCACCTAACAATCTACAAAATTCAAAACAATAAGTCAACATAAACAATATTAATAATCAATATCACATCGATACTAATTTACAAATTAGAAAACAATAACAATATAGGAAAAATTCGAACCTTTTAAGTATTTGTGAACATGCAGGCATAAATAATTAACAAATTAAATACCTTAGTATTTGTGTGAGGCATGTGTTTGATAAACCATTCAAAACCTTCAAGTTCACCAACAACAATATAGCAGATATAATATTTGTTGTTGAGCCTTCATAAAGAGGTTGACGTGACTTCTCGAGTATAGGATCAACATCATGACTATGATCCTCGTTGTCCTCATCCATTGGAGAAAATGTGTCTTGGATCAATCTATGTATCTCATCTTCCTAATTTGAATCACTAACATTATCTCCATCCATATCATCATTAATAACTTGATCAACAACTTCAATATTATGATCTCGAAGTTCATCACCCTGTAAAGGAGTATTTCTGCTAATACTTGGAAAATAACTCTCTGGAGGTTGACATTTTGGGGGCATCGTCTATATATTTAAAGACAACGTAGAAAAGTTAGTGTGTATATAAAATATAAAAATATCGATAAGAAATACTACTAAAATTCATGACATAATGACTATTACAGAGAATACATTAAATATTGAATCCTCTTACCAAGGGACGATATTCATAACCCCCTTCAACGTGCCCCTTCTCCCTACAGTTTCTTTCAGCTTTTGTTTTTAAAAATATTTTTCTTTGTAAGCCCTTGCAATCATAGCAAGGGCAATAAAATTTTCCATCACCCCTCGCCTCTAATGTCTCTCTTAATCGAGCAAGCTTCCTACCATTTTCGTTCATAGTGACAAATATTTGTACTAACAAGTAATTGTCTTACCTACACCATGCCAAACAGTAAGTTGTCAAATTTTTATATTTTAGCTACTCCTTTTGATTATAATATGTTTATTTATAGTGACCTACAATCCTCACAATTATTTCTTCTAAGACATTTCAACATGTTTTTTTTATATTATCAATTAACTATTAAGATCGATATGCTTCAATTTGTACTTTAGAGTAGTGTGTACTGAATCACCATGGAAAATAATTACACACAAGTGGTCAAAATTTCTCAAACTTGAATCACTCGACACCATACACTAGCCTCTAAGTTGTTTTGTAGAGAAAATGTCAATCTTTGAAATTCACCACTAAAAAAAGAATGCCATCCAATTGTCATCCACCATTGGATTTGGTTGGTTTAAATTATGACGTGTTGATTTGCATCTACATACAATGGTCACAATTTTATGCTACATACAGTGGTCACGATTTTATTTTCTAAGACACTTTGGCATGTTTTCATTTTTCATTGTCTAACTAGTAGATTTCATCATGTTATCGTAGATTTCATCATGAAATTTTTATATTTTAGCTACTCCTTATTAATAGTGTATAAAAAAGTTACATCAACTACAAACTAGAGTTAATCACTACATCTAGAATTGTGCGTGACTATAAAAAATTGAGAGAAACAACATCACATAAGAATACAAATATGACTAACCTAACCTAATACTCGACTAAAAATATGACATTAATATATATAGGCACAACATCATAGAAACACAAAAGTTAGAGAGCTAACAAGGTCGCTAAGGGATAGGATTAGACCTAAAAGGATTGTTTTTCCACTTTCTATTTCAAACATTAGTCCAACTGGTAAAGTTGTTATGAGTTGGTGGTTTTGTAATAAGGATTAAATTTACATAAGGAATTGTAGGCTCATTAAATTAATCTATATTGAATATAATGACATCTGTTTTTAATGTTTGAATTGACTTATTCATGGAGTAATTTTCCCTCTTCTTAAAATACTTCTTCGGAAAATATTTTTCTTAAAATTTCACATAAATTTCCATAGAATATACTAACTAGATCCAAAACCCAATGACATAAATATTTTGAAATATGGTACTACACATATAATATATTATCAAGGAAAAAACAAGCTAAATGAAATTTCATTTGAACAAAAATTTACAACTTAAATGAGTACATAAACGAACAAAAAAAAAAAACATACTAACCTTGCAAGTTCAAAATCTAAGCTATGTAGATCGAGAATTGGATTTGTTCAACTAGTGGGTGACGGAAAAAATAAAAATCTCAAACAAAATCCATGAATAGTGTCGCAACTATAGCAAATGTGTCACTAAGTCTCTTAAAGTCAGGTATATATAGATCAACTATCGCCGATATAGCGATGAAAATGCCTGATTTGACCCACAAAAAGTCAACTAGCCGTTGAAAGCCACGTGTGTTGACATATGTTTTTTTAGGTATGCAATAATCGTCGCTATAGCGATGAACTTTCGTGGAAATAGTGATGAAAATCCTGCCCAATTTAAAATAAAAATGAAAATAATTGAAATGTGGAAATTTTTTGTGGAATAATCTGCCCATATGTACTAGTGCTTGCTGATAGCAACATGAACATATTCTTCAAGAGACTACTTTGGAGGAACCTCTCCCTTCAAGGTACACGTTAATTTTGATATTCTCATATTTGAAGGTTAGATAGCTGCAAATGCCTTTGAAAAATGGTTGAATCTGCTAGAAGGTTATTTCTTTGTTCACAATTTTTTCGAGAGGGAAAAGATCATGTTCACACTCCTCAAGGCTCTCCCCCATGTCAAAAATTGGTATGAAACTTACTGGGAGCAAAGTTACATAGAGGAATATGGAATATATGGGGCCAAGCCCACTTGGGATTTTTTTGTGGATGCGGTCAAGGAACAATACTACCTTGTTGATAACTATGAAGACCGATACATGAGATGGACCACAATACGACAAGAGAGGAGCCAAACAATGTCAGATTTCACAAATAATTTCCATACCTTGCGCACCAAGCTGGGTATCCAAGACTTTGAGTGACATTTGGTTCTGAAATACCATGGGGCTCTGCATAGGTACATCCAAACCAAAATGGATTTCCTAAACATATCATTATTGGGAGCTGCCAATCAATATGCTGTCAAAATCAAGCAGAAATTTAGGCACAAGAACAAATGGGAGTCCAGGTTTGTAAATCTGCAACAACCAAATCATGGTAAAGATGACCCTAACCAACATCCTCCCGAAAACCAGTCCAAGACACATGAAACAAAGGGTAAAGGAAAGACAAAGAATGAAACTGAGAAGTGGTGCGACTTCCACAAAATCTCCTGGCACAACACCGATGAATGTCGCTCAAAACAATCATTGGTGGCCGAGGTCAAAGACAAGGAGCCGAACCCTGATTTGGAATCTGATCCAAAAAATAGTGAAAATGGATAGATCATTGACACAGACCCCATTGCTACTGTCACGAACACAAAAATTCAACCAGAAGAACCAGTATATCCTGAAGAGGGGGATTGCCTCTTCCATTCAAAGATATGGGTGAAGGGGACCCCGTTGCATTTCATTGTTGATAGTGGTAGCCAGAAGAACCCCATTTCAACTGACGTCATCAAACAGTTGGGTTTGTCGGCAACACCACACTCGCATCAATACAAAATCGGGTGGCTTCACCAAGGATGAGATCTTTGTGTCAGCCAGTAGTGTCGCCTGTCCTATGGCATCCAAAACTTAATGGATGAGGTAGTGTGTGATGTTTCCCCTCTTGATGTCTATGATGCTATTTTGGTCCAACCATATATGTGGAAGCGTCATGGCGTTTAGTCTCGACCCTGTAGTGTCACTATTACTTTGGGGCATCAACTCTACAATATACCATAGGTAGTTCCGACTACTATTCCACCAAAATAGTGCCACAATGTAATATCTCATACTGCAAAATTCATCCTCTTCACAGTCTGTTCAAAGGATGCACATAAGGCCACTACAACCACTGCAGCCTCAACAACTTCTATCTAGTAGAAGCATATTATAGAAGAGAAAGAAAATATTGTTTCTTCACATACAATGGTGCCTACATAATTCCCTATCAAGCCTAGAGACAATGGGTTGGTGGAACATATTCAACCCCGCCAACAACAGGTTCATGACAAGCTTCCACAGACCAAGCAACCCAACATTTCTAACAAGGCATGCGACTCACCAAGATTCAGATTCATAAAATGGTTTCCCCTCTTCCCCAGACACTCAATTCAATGGAGACCATTACTTCCTAAGGTGGGAGGATTGACCGAGGTGGATACTGGTGGCTACCCACTTGTTTCAAATTCCAATTGGCTCATCTTGTTAATTTTTCAGTTCAACACGTTTCTCCATAATGGGGACATTTCTTCGTAATTGTGGGTTTTGCACTTACAAGGTTGTCCTGAATCCATACACATCATCCAGGTGGATATTGGTGGCCTACCACCTATTCCAACTGGATTATTTTGGAATTTTTCATGTAAGTACATCTTTCTGTACATCCAGGGCCATTTTGGGGCTCTAAATATTTTTTTCTTGGCTTGACACAGTTAAACTATAGATGTAACATCCCCAACCATCAACCTCTATTGGGTAAAACTACCTAATAAAATGTATCTTTTCTACATCCCTGACCATAGACCAACATGACGGGTCATGCCACCAAAATAAACTTTCATGCTCTAATACCATTTTGTGACAACCCCAACCTTAATCCACTAGGATATGCCACACAGAGATACTTAAGGAAACATCATACACATCCATATAAACATAGAAATGACAAGTATCATATACCTATATATAAACATATACATACGACATATTCTAATAATACATAGATTAATGCGGAAATAACAATAGGCCTACACATACATCATATACAATATATCCAAGTATTACTCAATAATTATATCACATGTACAATTACACAACATGTATTAAATGAACATAGAAGTGGCACTTATATTTTAATAGAAGACCACCAACTGTGTGCATACCTTCCACGAACCTCCCAACCATAGACCATACTGCTCATCACTCTTAACAGTGGGTCATCCCTGACCTGGGACTAAACTCCACCGGGAAAGGGATTCCTAGGCTAGGAAAGGTCGACAAGGAAGTTGCACATTTCAACATGAAGGAATTCATACAAGGTGCCACTTACACCCACAACTCACATAATCTCATTCCCCACATTCCTATTCCACCCCAGGAGTGTACACCTTCACTGTCACACAGTCCATCGGCTACTACACCTCCCTTTTCAAGGCTTCAGTAACAAGCTGGATCAGAAATTCTTAGAGCTCTGTAGCTGCTACTGGGCTTCCTCTAGGAGATCTCACTTCCTCAACACACTCTCTCACCTGAAGAGAGTTGCTCACATTCCTAACAACTTGCTTCTTCTATCCATCTCCTAAGTCTAGAGCGTAACCACAATAGCAAAATCGGGTATGGGCTCTGGTAATGACATCAAGCCACACTAGTCCAGAGAAGACGTGGGTAGAAACAACAAATGGATAAGGTGCGATTTGGCTTAGGCACTACAAAGTCGTGTTGTGATTCACATACAAAAACAATTAGCTTCATAACACGGTGTGCTGGTTTCCCTGAGGTTGCATAGGTCAACAATGGAGGAAAAAGATGGCTGTGTGAAGGCTCTCTATCTGTGTGCATGGAAGCGTGGGGAGTCTTTCCACCATCGCGAGAGAATCCCAATGAAATGACTTTCCCACCTAAAAATGCATGCGCCTATGTTGACACATGTCTTCCTGAAGCTACATGAGCTCCACTTAACATTCATTCCCTTCCCATAGGAACCTAGGAAAACATAGGTTATGTCCAAATCTTAGCCTCTAGGAAATAATAATATCATATTATTCCCTTAGAGGTAAGCCCTGTAGCTTAGCCCCTTTTCTTAGACTCTTAGCCCCTTCCCTTTCCCTACCTAGTGGAGCTTAGTCCCCCATAACGCTTTCTTCGTGGTTGGTCTACATGCAACGATGTAATTATATTAATGATGTGAGTATTTACATATACAAAATCAAGCTTAATGGCCTTAACATCTAGGCTCTCTGACCTAATAAACACATAATCCTTATAGCTTATTATAACTTGGATCACTATCCAATCAAACATGTTTACAATTCATAATTACAACTGGGGTTCTACCTAGGGATATTACAATCACCTCCCCTTATTTTTACGCTATCCTCAATGCAACTTGTTTATACATATACAATTAAAAATTTCTTCAAAAATCTCTAAGATTTAGCTATTGGAAGCTTGTTATCCACATAGTGCTCTAGTTTCAAGCACCAATTCTGGTGTTCATGCTGCAGCTAAAATTCAATTTCTCTATTCCATAGAGCTACTTCAGGAAATCATTCCTCTCATTGTTTCTTATTACATGCTTCAATTGAAACTCATTGAAATCACAGACTGTCTATAGATCCACGACATTCCATCTAGCCTTAGATCTCACTATTGATAAAATCTCAACAGGGGCTATGACTCCACAGACATAAACACTCTTCTCATACACCTATTCATTCAGAAGCAACATTAGAACATACATGTAATATATATACATGCAATTCTAATAACATCATAACCTGTATACAAGATACACAACATACAATGAATAGAGAATTGATACTTATATTTTGATTGAGAAGACCTCCCACCCATGAGAAGGGCTATGAATCCATCAGGGCAATGGCTTCCCAAGATAGCTACGGTCCATAATCCATATCAACATGGTCTAGGCCAAGGTACCAAACCTCAACAACACTCCAACCAATGGTTTCTCATTCCCTACATGCCTGTACAACCCAAGGTAGTATGCACCTCCCTTCCAGGGCTCCAACACAAGCCAGATAGGAAGTCTTAGAGAACTGTGGCTCTAGGAGTTCCAACTACCCTCAAAGGTCTCTAGGTACCCTCTAGGCCTCATATCGGGGAACCTATCCCCACACTTCTCCCTCCAGGGATCCAACCTTCTCCAAGGAAAACCAAGGAGAAGTGTACACACATCCAGATCCACCGGGGATCCACAGGGTAAGATCCATTGTCTCCAATCAACATCTTCCCTGAGCCACTCTTTCTAGTCAACATTCCAATTTTAATCAATATCATCTCATCTGCATCACCCACATGCAGTTCTCATGAGAGAACACAAAAGAATTCATTTAGGAACTCAAAGTTAGTTCAAAAGGGAATTCAACTTTTCTCCAAAACATGAGATTCTATTTCATAGTTCTTCTTGTCTGTTGCCATATTAGGAGTGTATCCTTCCTTGTGGTTTTCCACAAGAACCAAATTGCATACCATTTTTCCTGCAATGCTTCTTCTTGCATACAACCAACAATTGTCAGTATTTCCTGTACATCATAATTCAATTATAATATGTACAAAACCATATGCAATGATCTTAGAATTGCCTGCACCTAGAAATTCAATCATAATTACCAAACAATTTAATAAAATAGAATGACTCATCATTCTATGCATATGCATGTTCATAATTAATATATGTAAGTTCATTACTTTTTGTTTTTGAACATAAAATTTTTCTTTAGTCAATGCTTACGTGACTACTTGACTTGCAACTTTTCTGTTGCAATATCTAACAACTCCTGAAATGTCCTCAACTTCATGAGTTAATAACATTAAAATTGTTAGTAACAATTATTTCCATGCAATAATATATATGCATGTACTTACAAAACACATTCAACAAATGCATTCAAGTATACAATTCTATCACTTACTATGCATGAGTGCAATTCTCAATGCACATTCCTTCAATGCACCTTGCATTGAATTACAAAAAGCTCTTTATCTCAGTCATGTATCTCACCATCCATAAGTTGGAATTCTGGCCAATGTCCTGACACATTCCCTAAGCACTTCCTATTGTTTTCCCAATTAATTGGATGCCTTCCTTTTTGACCCGAACACTACACCAACAATATAATTCTGCAATGTTCATTAGTGTTAGCAAAAAGGTTGCAATCCAAGTTTTATTTAAAGGTAGGAATATTTTAGTACCTATGTGGTTCATAACCTTCCCATATCCAACCATGTTCTGGTCTCATACATGGCTAGCTTTACTAACATTCATTCCTATACCAAGTTCTTATCTTTTATTTCTTTGGTTATTACCTCATAACCAAATTAACATGACATTCTACTATGTTAGTGTGTGCATTCAAAAGTTAAAAATATTTGATAACTATGACATGCCTCTAGCCTTTACCACATCTAGTGATATCTTATTCATGTTAATACATTCAAATAATACTATCATGTGTATCATAAAAATTCAATCAGGGAAAATTCTTACCTAAATTTCCCTTTGGCAATTATGTAACATAATTTCAAAAGAAAATACTTACCTACATAGCTGCCATTAAACTAATTTGATGTTACATGATTAGATGATGACAGTAGAAGCTTTCATGCTTCTTTTATCAGACTTATAACCAACACTTTAGCTTTCTGTTGCTTCCTTCCATATGCAACAACATCACCAACAACACTTTGTAAACATGCAAGCATTTTTTCTTTAGCTATCCCAACAAGCCATAACATACTTGTTGCCAACAAGATTGCAACAATTTCTTTCTCCCTATAAAAATTTTCCTTGTTGATCCCAGAAGTCTTTAATTCTTCCCGGATTCTCGAATCTTCTTGTGCTCTCATTGTAGTCATTGTACATGATTATAACCCATATTTGGATGAATTGTAATTCCAAACATGCTGTCGTGTAGACTTTGGATCTTCAATATCCAATTACTCTTCAGAACTGAACTCCTTCAGCCCTTTCCTGACTGAATATTTTAGTACTTGAGGTTTTCTTGTACTCTTCTCTTCTCTTTGCCAACTAGCCTCAAACTTGACTTTCCTAGCTAATCTCTAGCATACTGTAAGGATGCACACATGCCTCCTTTGCTATCTGCATGTAATTAACCCAAAGTACTTCTTTTACCTTACCATCATAGCTTCAAGTGATACCTACAACCTCTTAGTTTCCATTCATGTCACTTAATATGGATTCTTGTCAGGCACCATCTTCTCTGTATTCAAACCCATGCATAGAACGATTTTCTTCTTCCTGGTTACTTTTTGTTTTCTATTTAGAAATCATTTCACTTTTAAATTATTCTTGACTTGATATCTACCTCATGATTTCTTCTTCCATTTTCTTAGGATGTTCATGGAATTGAATCCATCCATGAGTCCTTTCTTGTGTACCTTGCATACTTGCAACCACCTATTATGCTGATATTAATTTTCAACATTCCATTATTATTTTGATTCCTCTGATCCAACTCCTGCATGAATGAATTATAACTCTAGTTATGTTCTCTGAGTAACCTTGGTTAGTTAACACCAACTTCTTTCTTGAAGCAATTTGATTTAGCCTTCTGACATGCATATTCAACTTTTTTCATGCCATATTTGATGACCTTCATGCCATGCTTCCATTGTGCATTCTGATAGAAATAATGGAGGTGATATCTCCAACTGCAGGACTGATCCTTGGATATGTCACATCTTATCTCCAAACTCTTTCATATTTCATAAAACCTTCCTTACTTATTCCCATTCTTTTCATATCCATATGAACTTATGGTTCATGCATTATCATGTATCGCAGATGACTGAATACCTGGAATCCTCTTTCCAAGAACTTTCCAATGATTGACTCCTTGCTCAATTCAGAATCCCGAGCATAAAGTTATAATTGTTTTCACAATGGTGCTTTCTGGAAGGCAATCTTTTTACAACTGTTTTTATTTCACAGCGTTGAATTGGCTCTTGGATCCTTCCTGGATCCTCTCTTTAGGTTTACATACCTTCTTTACTTATTTTGATGCAGGTTTGTTCAATCATGGACCCCACGTGCTCTATCTCTAAGCCCTTCTCTGTTCTTAAAAACAATTTCTGGGCACTAGCCCTCTTTCTATGGCCCCCAATCTCATGTGACCATAGGCTGTGACCAAACACTAGTCTGATAGGAACTTATCTGGAGATTCATGACCTTGGGGCTTCAGAACTTTGAGCTTCGGGGGTTCTCACAACTCCAAACCTCTAATTCCTCAGAGCACTGAATTTGGAGAACTCACGAAGAATGGTGGATCGATGGTCCATGAATTCCCATCATCCAATGGCTGAGATATATTATGGAACTCTGGCTCTTGGAGTTTTCGAAGCACTGCTCTATAGGTCCGCCGGAGTTCCGGACGGACAAAATCACAAACAACAAATCAACGGACTGTGCCTTCTCGCTAACCAATGACCATGATCAACTCCGGGACTCCAAGATTCCAGAGTTCCATACTGTCCACACTCTCAAACCTTCCGGAGTACCAAGTCTTTGGACTACTGCATCTATTTCCACATACCCTCTCTCGATCAATGGTCGAGATGGACTCTAGACTTCGGGCCTTCGGGAGTCCCCAACCTTAACTATCTATGCCTTGAATCCTCCGAAGTACCAAGTCTCCAGAATACAAGATCTACTGCTGTGTGTCCCTCCTTGATCGACGATGAGGATTTACTCCGCTCTCCAGAGCTTCGGGAATATTCAAAATTTAACAATTCTTGACCAAGTTCAGCTTCTTTGCACAATCCATCAGGGGCCCCATCGACCATACTCAAGGGAAGTACCACATGGAAGAATACTAAAAACGGACATGTGGCCCAATCAGGCGGGTGACACGTGTCATGTTTTAACTGGCATAATCAATCTTCAAAGGGTACATAACTCACTGACATGTGGCACACATCTCGTGTGTCCATGTCATCTCATGTGACATCAGCATGTCATGTCACTTTAGGACTTTGGGAGCTCTGGGACTTCAAAACTTCGAAACTTCGGAACTCTGGGACTTCGAAAGATTTTACACTTTCACACCTCAAATATTTCAAACGCCGAACTCTCGATATTCTTAACCTTCGGGGGGTCCACATAGTACAAATGTCATCAATTAAGGTGGTGACACATGGCAGGACTAGGGAAGTCCACATCACCCAGGGTAATGTCATCATGCCACATCACTTCGTCTCTTCAGCTTCAGAACTTCAAGCTTCTGGGCCTCGAAATATTTTCACATTAGCACACTCCAATTCTTCCAAACGACGAACTCCGAATAAGATGATCTTCTGACACGTGTATCCTTTGATGGATGACCCAGATTAACTCTGGACTTCGGGATATTTTCTCTCTATCACACTTTGTTTCTCCCGAACGCCGAACTCCCGAACGAGTCAATCTTCTGACACGTGTCTCCTTTGTTGGACGGTCCGGATTAAATCTGGACTTCGGGACTTCGGAAGTTTTTCTCTCTATCATACTTTGTTTCTGTTGAATACCAAACTCCCGAATGAGTCAATCTAATGAAACATGTCTCCTTTTATTGATGGTCCGAATTAACTCCGGACTTCAGGAATTCAAGATTTTTTCTCTCTATCACACTTTGTTTCTCCCGAATGTGTCAATCTGCTAACATGTGTCTCCTTTGATGGACGGTCCATATTAAATCCGAACTTCGGGAATTCAGGATTTTTTATCTCTATAACACTTTGTTTCTCCCGAATGAGTCAATTTTCTGACACATGTCTCCTTTGATGGACGGTCTGGATTAAATTTGGACTTCAGGAGTTTTTTTCTCTATCACACTCCATTTCTCCCGAAGTGTTGAATTTACGAACTGCCATGAGATCTACAGCTCACCATAACTTGCGCTCAAATATGATGACTGAAATTTTCTCTTCACCACAACGCCTTACCTCTTTCTCTTGGCTCGATCTAATGACTCTGATCTGTCTTTGACCAATCCAATGGTCAAGTAATTTTCCCCAGATCTACGACGTAGATCCACTCTAGGACTTCAAAACTTTGGGCTTCGGCCCCTTTTTTCTCTATGACACATAAACTTCACCAAAGTCATGAAGTCCAAAGGAATTGGAGGTTAAATATCATGCACCTTTTTCCAGATCTGACGGCTGGAAAATGTTGGCCTTTCCCTTGCGCAGATATTACGACCCAACTTCAAACCTTGCGGTTCCAAACCCATAGTTACTACAATCTCTTTTCTTTGCTCTCTTTCTTGAACCGCTATACGTCCTGAACACAACCAAGGTGTTCTCTTGGCATTATGGGACGCTCTGAAATTCAAACTTTTTCCCTCTCGACAAGAATTTTCTCCAAGATTTTGATTCCATAACTACTTATACGGCCCAATTCAAGCTTAGTGTTGAAAATTGGGCTTTGAACTTCGTTTTTTTCCATTTCGACAACAATTCCTTTCCAAAACCATTTCTTCAACTTCCACTTTCATTGCCCATCGAGGCTCAGTGTTGAAACCTCACTCTCATACCATTTTGTAATGTCCCCAACCATCAACTTCTGTTGGGTAACACTACCTAATAAACTGTATCTTTGCTACATCCCTGACCATAGACCAATAGGCTAGGCCATGCCACCAAAAGAAAATTTCATGCTCTAATACCATTCTCTGACAACCCCAACCTTAATCTACTGGTCTATGCCACACATAGATACTTTCGGAAACATCATACACATCCATATAAACATAGAAATAATAATTATCATCTACCTATATATAAACATATACAGATGACATATTCTAATAATACACAGATTAATGCAGAAATAAAAGTAAGCCTACACATACAACATGTAAATGAACATAGAAGTGACACTTGTGTTTTAATATAAGACCACCAACTATGTGCAGAACTTCGACGGACCTCTCTTCCATAGACCATGTTGCTCATCACTCTCAGTAGTGGGTCACCCCTGATATGGGACTAAACTCCACTAGGCAAGGGATTCCTAGGCCAGGCAAGGTCGATAGGGAAGTCACACAGTTCAACAGGAAGGAATTCCTCCAAGGATCCACTTATGCCCACAACTCACAGACTCTCATTCCCCACATGCTGGTTCCACCTCAGGAGTGTACACCTTCACTGTCACACAGTCCATCGGCTGATACACCTCCCTTTTCAGGGCTTCAACAACATGATGGATCAAGAATTCTCAGGGCTCTGTAGCTGCTATTGGACTTCCTCTAGGAGAGCTCACTTGCTCAACACACTCTCTCACCTGGAGAGAGTTGCTCACAGGCCTGACAACCTGCTTCTTCTAT
This sequence comes from Picea glauca, assembly GCA_000966675.3. Lineage (NCBI taxonomy): Eukaryota > Viridiplantae > Streptophyta > Pinopsida > Pinales > Pinaceae > Picea > Picea glauca. The sequence continues at coordinate 87,178 of JZKD02S2359437.1, forward strand.
ACAACTCCTAAGTCCAGAGGGTAATCACAGAAGAAAAATCGGGTATGGGCTCCGATAATGACATCAAGACAAACCAGTTCAGAGAAGATGTGGGTAGAAACAACAAATGGTTAAGGTGTGATTTGTCTTAGGCACTACACAGTCGTTCTGTGCTTCACAGGAAAAAACAATTAGCTTCATAGCACGGTGTGCTGGTTTCCCCAAGGTTGCAGACGTCAACAATGGAGGAAAAATATGGCTGCGTAAAGGATCTCTATCTGCGTGCATGAAAGCGTGGGGAATCTTCCCACCATCGCGAGGGAATCCCAATGAATTGACTTTCCCACCTAAAACTGCATGCACCCAAGTTGACATATGTCTTCCTGAAGCTGCATGAGCTTCACTTAAAATTCGTTCCCTTCCCATAGGAACGTAGGACAACATAGGTTATGTCCAGACCTTAGCCTCTAGGTAAAAATAATATCATATTATTCCCTTAGAGGTAAGCTCTCTAGCTTAGCCCCTTTTCCTAGACTCTTAGTCCCTTCCCTTTCCCTACCTAGTGGAGATTATTCCCCCATAACTCTTTCTTCGTGGTCAGTCTACACCCAACTATGTAATTATATTAATGATGTGAGTATTTACATATACAAAATTAGGCTTAATGGCCTTAGTATATAGGTTCTTCGGCCTAATAAACACATAAGCCTTCTAGATTATTATAACTTGACTCACTAGCCTATAAAACATGTTTACAATTCATAATTACAACTGGAGTTGTACCTGGGGATATTACAATAGACATAGTCAATTTTTGATGACATAATACGTAGTTCTCAAAAATCTCTTTCCAACGGGCTATCACACACCTAAATCGGATGTCATATGTATAAGTTACGACCCTAAGAAGTTAATGTACTAACTTACCCCAATGGGGCCCACCTGATTTTTGACACTTCATCTCCTAGGGTTAGGTTTTTGGATGTCTAGGGTTTTGGCATTCACGTTTATCATAAAAATGCCTTTAGAGCCTCATTGTAATCATCTTCTTATGAATGAGTGTAGTCGTCACATATCTTCTAAGAGATAAAGCTGCCACCATTCTAGTGAGTCTTGCACTCTATATTTTTACAGTCTCTGTACATTTATTTCATAGAAATCATGTATTGTTTTATTTCTCTATTTCTGGAAATTTTTATGTGTATTTCATTGTAATATGTAGTCTTTCATTTCGTTCCAAAAATAATCTATATCAGTGGTATCAAAGCAGGCTGCTTTTGATCGTTTTCCAGTGCATGTCCCTGACGAGGTCCGAGTATAACAAGTTGGGTCTCAAGCTTGTATCTCTTGAGGAAAATCGATCTCACATGCCCAAGAAACCCTCTATAGTGGAAGAAAAGAAAAATGGTGGAGCATATGATTCTATTAACCTGTTTCTTGAGCAAGCTCTTGCGTGACAGAGGGATGAAATGATGGATAATTTTTCCCACATCATTCAATGCCTGATGATAACAACAAACACATATTCATCAAGAGGCCACTTTGGAGGAACCTCTCCCTTCAAGGTACAAGTTAATTTTGATATCCCTGTATTTGAAGGTTAGATATAAGATGTAGATGCATTAGAAAAATGGTTGAATATGCTAGAATATTATTTCTTTGTTCACAATTTTTCTGAAAGGGAAGAGAACACCTTCACACTCCTCAAGGTTCTCCCCCATGTCAAACATTGGTGGGAAACTTACTAGGAGAAAATTTCCATGGAGGAATATGGAATACATGGGGCCGATCTCTCTTGGATTTTTTTTTTGGATGCGGTCAAGGAACAATACTACTCTGTTGATAACTATGAAGACCAATACATGAGATGGACCACACTACGGAAAGAGAAGATCCAAACAGTGCCGAAGTTCAAAAATAATTTCCATACCTTGCGCACCAAGCTGGGTATCAAAGACTCTGAGCGGAATATGGTTCTGAAATATTGTGGGGATCTGCATAGGTACATCCAAACTGAAATGTATTTCCTAAACATCTCATCATTGGGAGATGCCTATCGATATGTTGTCAAAATCGAGAAGAAATTTAGGCACCAGAACAAATGGGAGTTCGAGTCTGCAAATCCATAACAATTAAATCATTGTAAAGATGACCCTAACTGATAGATTCCCAACAACCAGTCGAAAAAACTAGAAAAGAAGGGTAAATTAAAGACAAAGAATGACAATGGGAAGTGGTGCGACTTTCACAAAAGCCCCTGGAACAACACTGATGAATGTTGCTCAAAACAGTCATTGGTGGCTGAGGTCAAAGACAAGGAGCTGAACCCTGATTCAGAATATGATTAATAAAATATTGAAAATGGAAATATCATCAACACAGACCCTACTTCTACTGTCATGATCACAACAATTCAACAAAAGAAACAATAGATCCTAAAGAGGGGGAACACCTCTTCCATTCAGAGATGTGGGTGAAGGGGAACCCATTGCATTTCATTGTTGATAAAAAAAGCCAAAAGAACCTCATCTCAGCTAAGGTCGTCAAACAATTGTGGTTGTCGACAACACCACACCTGCAACCATACAACATCGGGTGGGTTCATGAGGGATGAGATCTCCATTTCAACCAGTAGTGTCGCATGTTGATCAAAATCTGGATCAGGGGATCAAATTTTGCTCAGTTTTAAAAGTGATTGGAATGCGACGAAAATGGTACCATTGCGTCCATCTCGTCTTCCTGATTCCGGTGGTATATTTACTTTCTCAAACAGAGTCCGTATGGAGAAGTTATCGTGATCTGTTCACCGAGCCAAACAGGCAAAATTTTTAGATGCTGACTATACCTGTCCGTACAGGACATGTGGCAGGTCCGTACAACATACGTGGCATGTCCGTATAGGACACGTGGCAGGTCCGTACAACATATGTGGCAGGTCCGTACGGGACACGTGGCGGCTCCAGGTTATGACACGTGTTAGGCAGATTTGGCTTTTTGGGCGTACGGTTGGACCAATTCGGAGGTGACACGTGTCACCACTGGAAGGGTGACACGTGGAACAGGGTGATGTCAGCATCCTATGTGTCGGATGACGTGGAAACCGTATGATGACGTGGCTCGAATGACATGGTGCCTGCTGACATGGCGGTTTGTGATTGGCTGACAGTTGGGCGAGTTATATTGCGACACGTGGCATCATTTTCAGCGAATGGTAAGGTGCCACGTGGCCCAGTCATGGGCTGCCCCGTGGCACCCCATGGTTGGCTGTTCGTGTGGGTTTTAAAATTTTAATGTGGCCTGGCCGGGATTCGAACGGGTGACCTCCCCCACGGGCTAAGTTTTAAACCAAGTCCGCTGACCGTTACACCATATAGTGGTGCTTGTTATACAATCGGCACAAATTTTATTTATGTTTGGTTTAAAGTTTGGGCGGATGCGGAAAGGGCCGGGGCTTAGCCCCGAACCAAGGTTTCATGCTCCGATACATATGACCATACCACCGGTGTTCGCGCATGGGGTATAACACATAAACACGGTTCTATGTATTGTGATGTGTGTTACTAAATATGTGTGCGGATTTAAATAATGAACCAAAGTTTTGTTTTAAACATATATTATATATGGCGCGCGATTTATATTATAAGCCACGGTTTTGTGGTGATATAATATGACCATTGCATATGTTAAATGGTGCACACGGTTTTTAAATGGCGGTTTGAACGGTTCAAACGACCCGCCATGTGGCGTGGTCTTATTCGCCTACAAACGGTTAGCCCCTTTCTATTTTGGCGCGTGGTCATATGCAGAACCTGGTGACCGAGAGCGAGGCGGTTGGGGGATGGAGGCACCCTAACCATCCTACAGTTTGGACCAGTTTTCGTTTATGCGCGGGGCTAGGTTTTAACGCGCATTTTGGAGCGTGTTCTTGGTTCATGCACACAGAGGTGCGTTTTGTAGAGCCAGTTCCAACAAAGTTGAAGGAGGAAAATGGAGGAGGCCTAACTTCTTCATATTTTGGCCGATTTAGGTGCCGTAAAATCCCAGCTAGGGGTTTTTGGACATGTTGGATCCATTGGTGCTGTTTTCAAGGCCATTTGAAGACTTATTCTATGAGTTTTTCACCATTGAAGTTTCAGCAAGCTCCAGGGAGCTTGAAGCCCTCATTGATCGAGGACATGGTTTGGTGAGCCTATGTTTGTTTTCTGTGATTGAATAATCATTTTTGGC
>JZKD02S2359437.1:91433-103661 GCA_000966675.3 Picea glauca
CAATTTCTCACAGATAAACATTTAAAGGAAGAAGCATAAAACTTAGCACATAATTTATCTGGCATATTTTAACACATGAAGCAAGGTCCTGTAAAGTTTATTTTTAATGAAGTAGGGGTGCTTGCATAGCATAACAAGTCAACCTTCTATTTTCAGATCACATGTCCTATGGAATCCAACCCTTCAAGGTTGAGGTAGTGTGTGATGTTTCCCCTCTTGATGTATGTGATGTTGTTTTGGGCCAACCATATATGTGGAAGTGTCATGTTGCTTATAAGTCTCGAATCTGTAGTGTCATTATTACTCTGGGGGATCAACTCTACATGATACCAGAGGTAGTTCTGAATACTGTTCCACCAAAATAGTGCCGTAACGTAATCTCTCATACTGCAAAATTCATCCTCTTCAGAGTCTGTTCAAAGGATGCACAAAAGGCCACTACAACCACTGTAGCCTCAACACCTTCTATCTAGCAGAAGCAGATTGCAGAAGAGAAATAAGATATTGTTTCTTCACCTACAATTGTTCCTACACAATGCCCCGTCAATCCCAGAGACAATAGGTTGGTGGAACAGATTCAATGCCACCAACAACAGGTTCGCAACAACCTTCCATATACCAAGAAACACAACTTCTCCAACAAGGCACGCAACTCACCAAGATTTAGATTCAGAAAATGCTTTCCCCTCTTCCTAGGAACTCAACATAATGGATACCATTGCTTCCTAAGAGGGGAGGATTGATCTAGGTTTATATTGGTGGCCACCCACCTGTTCCAAATTCCAACTGGCTCATCTTGACAGTTTTCAATTCAACACTTTTCTCTGTAATGGGGAAATTTCTTTTTAATTGTGGGTTTTGCACTTACAGGTTTGTCCTAAAGCCCTACACAACATCAAGGTGGATATTGGTGGTCTCCCACCTATTCCAACTAACTTCTTTTGGAATTTTTCATTTCAGTACATCTTTCTGTACTTCAAGGGCTGTTTTGGGCATCTAAACAATGTTTTCTTGGATTTCCACAATCAAACTATAGATAGGGTCAGATTTTGAAGACATAATGCATAGTTCTCGAAAATAACTTTCCAACGGGCTATCACACACCTAAAACATAGATCATATTGAAAAGTTATGACCCCAGGAAGTTAATGTACTAAATTACCCCAATAGGGCTCACATGACTTTTGGTGCTTCATCTCCTAGGGTTAGGTTTTTGGATGTCTAGGGTTTTGGCATTCATGTTTATAATAAAAAGGCCTTCAAAGCCTCATTGTAATAATCTTCTTGCAAATGAGCATAACTGTCACATCTCTTCTCAGAGATAAAGCTGCCACCATTCTAGCGAGTCTTGCACTATGTATTTTTATAGTCTTTGTACATTTCTTTCATAGAAATCATGTATTGTTGTATTTATTTATTTCTAGAAATTTTTATGTGTATTTCATTGAAATATCTCTACTTTCATTTCATTTCGAAAATAATCTGGATCAATGGTATCATAACAAGATGCTCTTGATTATTTTTTAGTGCATGTCCCTGACGAAGTTCGAGTATAGCAAGTTGTGTCTCAAGCTTGTCTCTATTGAGAACAATCGATCTTGCACACCCAAGAAACCCTCTATGGTGGAAGAAAAGAAAAATGATAGAACAAAATATTCTATTAACATGTTGCTTGAGCAAGCTATCATGCGATAGAGGGACAAAATGATGGAGAATTTTTTCCACATCCTTCAATGCCTATCGATAGCAACATGCACATCTTCATCAAGTGACCACTTTGGAGGAACCTCTTCCTTCAAGGTACAAGTTAATTTTGATATTCCCGTATTTGAAGGCCAGATAGATGCATATGCCTTAGAAAAATGGTTGAATTTGCTAGAAGGTTATTTCTCTGTTCAATTTTTTTTCGACAGGAAAAAGATCATGTTCGCACTCCTCAAGGATCTCCCCCATATAAAACATTGGTCGGAAACTTACTCAGAGTAAATATCCACAGAGGAATCTGGAATATATGGGGTCGAGCCCACTTAGTATTTTTTTGTGGATGTGGTCAAGGAACATTACTACCATGTTGATAACTATGAATACCAATACATGAGATGGACCACACTGCAACAAGAGAAGAGCCAAATAATGCTAGAGTTAAAAAATAATTTCCATACCTTGCGCACCAAGCTGGGTATCAAATACTCTGAGCGACATATGGTTCTAAAATAACATGGGGCTCTGCATAGGTACATCCAAACTGAAATGGATTTCCTAAACATCTCATCATTGGGATATAGCTATCGATATGTTTTCAAAATCAAGAAAAAATTTAGGCACTAGAACAAATGGGAGTTCAGGTCTGCAAATTAACGACAACCAAAGCATGGTAAAGACAACCCTAAACAACATACTTCCAACAAGTAGTCCAATACACATGAAAATAAGGGAAATTAAAGATGAAGAATGACATTGGGAAGTTGTGCGACTTCCACAAAATCCCCTGGCACACCACCGATGAATGTCGCTCGAAACAATCATTGGTTTCTGAGGTGAAAGACAAGGAGCTGAACCCTGATTCAGAATCTGATCCAGAAAATATTGAAAACAGATAGATCATCGATGTAGACCCTACTACTACTGTCGTGACCATAACAATTCAATTAGAAGAACCAATAGATCCTGAAGAGGGGAAACACCTCTTCCATTCACAGATATGGGTGAAGGGGACCTTGTTGCATTTCATTGTTGATAACGACAACCATAAGAACCCCATATCCACTGAGGTCATCAAACAATTGGGGTTGTTGACAAAAAAACACCCGCATCCATACAACATCGAGTGGCTTCACCAGGTACGAGATCTTCATGTCAGCTAGTAGTTTCGCCTGTCCTATGGCATCCAACCCTTCAAGGATGAGGTAGTGTGTGATGTTTTCCCTCTTGATGTCTGTGATTTTGTTTAGGGCCAACCATATATGTGGAAGCGTCATGTTGTTTATAAGTCTTGACCTCATAGTGTCATTATTACTCTGGGGGATCAACTCTACAGGATACCATAGGTAGTTTCAACTACTGTTCCACTAAAACAATGCCCCAAGGTAATCTCTCATACTGCTAAATTCATCCTCTTCATAGTCTGTTCAAAGGATGCACATAAGGCCATTACAATGACTGCAACCTCAACACCTTCTATCCAGTAGAAGCATATTGCAGAAGAGAAAGCATATATTTTTTCTTCACCTACAATGGTGCCTGCACAATGCCCCATCAATCCCATAGACAATAGGTTGGTGGAACAGATTCAACCCCACCAACAATAGGATCGCGACAACCTTTCATAGACCAAGCAATGCAACTTCTCCAACAAGGCACGCGACTCACCAAGATTCAAATTCAAAAAACACTTTCCCCTCTTTCCGAGCATGCAAAGAAATGGACACCATTTCTTCTTAAGGGGGGAGGATTGATCCAGGTGGATATTGGTGGCCACCCACCTATTCCAAATTCCAACTGGCTCATCTTGACAGTTTTCAGTTCAACACGTTTCTCTGTAATGGGGACATTTCTTTGTAATTGCGGTTTCTTCACTTACGAGGTTATCTTGAAGCCCTACACAACATATAGGTGGATATTGGTGGCCACCCACCCATTCCATCTGGCTTATTTTGGAAGGTTTCATGTCAGTACATCTTTCTATACTTCTAGGGTCGTTTTGGGGCTCTAAACAATGTTTTTCTTGGCTTTCCACAATCAAAATGTAGATGTAGTTAGATTTTAATGGAATAATGCGTAGTTCTCGAAAATACATTTCCAACGGGATATCACACGCCTAAAAAAAATATCATATGAAAACGCTACGACCCTGGGAAGTTAATGTACTAACTTACCCCAATGGGGCCCACATGACTTTTGGCGCTTCATCTCTTAGGGTTAGGTTTTTGGATGTCTAGGGTTTTGACATTCATGTTTATCATAGAAAGGCCTTCAGAGCCTCATTGTAATCATCTTCTTGCAAATGAACGTATCCATCACATCTCTTCTCAGAGATAAAGATGCCACCATTTTAGTGAGTCTTTCACTTTGTATTTTTACAGTCTCTATACATTTCTTTCATAGAAATCATGTATTGTTGTATTTCTCTATTTCTTGAAATTTTTATGTGTATTTCATTGTAATATGTCTGCTTTCATTTTGTTCCGAAAATAATCTGGATCATCTAGCCTCCATTCTAACATTGGCCTAATACATCGACAAAAAGTTTGAGACATTGGTTTGGTTTCATATATTTGGAAAGAGAAATGGGTTGATAAAAAAACCAACATGGCCTCTAACAAAAGTGGGGGGTTTCTTTACATTAATAACCAAAGGCATGAATGTCCCATTCCCTTACTTACATCAACCATCACGTGGAAAAATTGTACGAGGTTCAGACCATTCGGAACACGTAACAAGGACACGAAGGATAAGAAACCCCCTCCCTTGTTGCATGTGGCATTCTCTCTCCACTTTGGCTAATGAACACTTTGCATTGGATATATGGTTTCTTGGTGGGATAATGGATTATATCATTTGTCTAGCTAGTTCTTGGTTCATCTTCCATCCTCGAGTAGGTGGAGTCTCTAATTCATGGTTCATTGGCCTTGGACCTCTTCCATGTTTTGCGAGGGAAAGGTACAGGGTTAGTTCATCACTCTGGAAGCTCATTTTCATTGATTTTTCTTCTCGCTGTCGAAATTTTAGATTGGGTTTTCATAGCCTAGTTACTATTGGGAGAAATATCCGGCTTATTCACATATTCTCATGGATTAGTGGAAATTCATCTCCCCCACTTGGAAAGTTGTCGGTCAAACTTGGGGTTCTTGTGGCAAGGCAAGAACTCTTCCCTGCAATTTGGCCTCTTTAATTTGACTCTGTTAATTTCAATGTCAATTTCTTAGAAGAGGCTCAGGTTTTCTAGCTTGATAAAGGAACTGTTGTTTGTGGATTTCCATTCCTTGGAAGGAAATCTATTACAAGACTCGACTGCTCGAATCTGGCAAGGTGGAATTCTCTGCGGGTACATATTTAATTTTGATCTTGTGATTTTTATTTTCAGATTTGGGTGGCAGAGAATGGCTCTCCATGATTAGGATTGGATCATTATATTATTTGTCATATATATCAGTGCTTTTTGGGTGGAAAAAGTGGAGAAATCAATTTGCAAGGCCATTTTGACAGCTGGTCAAAATTAGGAAATTTAGGTCCAAACAATTGCCTGAAATATTCTAGAGACATTTTGAAGCATCAAACGACACTTTTTAAGGTTCAAACCTTACTATGGAGAAATATCCTATATTATATACACTGATCCCTTTCCAACGGTGCAAGAATCACCCCAATCAGAGTTTGTATGCAAAAGCTATGTCTTCTGCAAGTTGACCTACCATATTGATCACCATGGTGCGAGTGGATGCCATGTCAACCCCATTACTTAAACCTGTAGGGATATCCATGTAGTGGTTTTTTTAGAACGATTTAGAAGGTCCAAACCTAATCACTAATTGAGGGTTGAAGAAGTCAATACCCTAACCCTAGATGGTCATTAGACTATGTTAAATACTGGGCCACTAGAAGTAGAAGGGACTCCATTTTATGTTATTGTATTTTGTTCCATAGTAGAGCATAACAACTGGGAGTGGGAAATTAAAGAGAATAACAAAGGGGGTTATTGTTTTCTAGTAGCCTAACTGGCCTTAGGTCTTAGGTAACTCCATAGAGAGTGTCTTCTCCTTTGTACTTGCATTATTTCTGTTAGTCCCTAAAGTTGCACTTGACTGTGAGAGGGCAAGCTAGGGCATCATCGGTTTATTGCAAAGTGTTTAGAAAGTTTTTATAATTTGGTTTTTGAATAAGGTGGTTGAAAACTGGCTCAAGTTTATAACATAACATGAAAATCAAGATCAGAACATAGCATATCCCATTGACTGAATAAAAGGTAGACACATAGATGGATTAAACCAATAAGAAAAAGAGAAGATGAAGCCTTCAATTTGTCAACTTCACATAAATTCTTGTCTCAGAATATCATAAAGAAACAAGACCATCAACTTGATATCAAAACTTGAAAGTAATTTCCATAGTAAATTTTTCACTGTATTAATTAACAATCAAGAAACAAAAGCATTGCAATCTGAATAATGAATTCAAGCATGAAGAAAGAAAAACAGATTAAAAAGAGTGTTTAACCATCCATATGCCTTTGCTATTAAGTGTCAAATAGAACATAAATGCCTTTACAAGGAGTTTCACAAAAAGTCCTCTGGATCTCCAATTTTTCGACCAGAACACAGTCTTTCCTCTACCTATTTAAACTATCCATAAAACCTCCAAATCCTATTATCTAGTGTACCTTTAATGACTAGATTCGAATAGTATCTATCTACTAGGGAAGTTAACTCAAAAAGAGCTTTTACAATCCAAAAATAGATCATTTCTCAACAACTTGATATTGTATGATCTTGCCAACATTACATTTGATTCTACAAAACAAGGATTAGTTTGATTTAGTCATACAGTTCAAGGTCTTTGCATCTCATAGGCCAAAAACGAGTAGACCCTGCCATATTTCCTGGAAAACATTAAAATTATGATTGTAGCAATCTTCATGAAACCTTTAGGATATCATCACAACAGTATATTTAGCATTTTTCTATTTGAGCTTTGTGGTAAGCACGACATTGTGCCAATAGAGTCTGGAGTTTATTTCTTTGAGTTCTTTGAGCAATGCCCTTTGCTCTTTTTTCTTCTTTTTTAAACCTTGAATCCTTTCTTGCTGATGAGCATTCCATTGTTCTATTTGTGCCTTTTCTTTCTTCAACTGTCTCACTGTTTTCTAGAATTCCTTTATCCTTTCTTTATTAGTTTTGATTTTAACCCTAAATCCTGAGCACTCTTCAAAAGGTGCAGGCTCATTCAGATTTAAGGCAACTTTGGGTTCTTTCGCTATAACTTGGTATTGAGAAACCAATCCCGAGCTATGTTCTTCATCATAACTTGTTGAATCCATGGATTCAGGCACATCTGATATGTGATCTGAGTCTACAAGGTAATCCTTTCTATTCTCAGGAATCTCATTGATACCTTTAGAAATTTCTTTAGCTTTTGCTAATCTGGTTGTAGCTCTCGTTATAGGTCCTGCATATGATGAAAACATTTGTTTACCTTGGTTTACTGGTTTCTTAAGCAATGGAGTTCTTTTTTCCTTTTTCCTGGTACCTTCTTCAGCATTTTCAGAGTGATCTTCTATAACTATGACGTTTTCTTCTTTGATTTATGGATTATACATGTCTTTTGACTTCAATCTGTACTTGTTGGTAACCCTAGTAGAATTCTTTCTAGGTTTTTGAGACGTAGACACACCTTTATACTTTGTCCTTTTGACTGCAGCGCCCCTTTTACTGGTTGATGACGATTCATGCTTGACTGTAGTGTGAGTATTAAAATCTTCATCTGAATTTTCTTCCCCTTTAACATCTTCCTCAGAAAACATTTTGATTTCTGGATCCAACTTAGGTCTTTTACCTCTGTTATTCCTCGTCACCCTGATATCAGGCATTTCTTCTTTAACAGGGGTTTCATCAATTGAAATGTTTTGTTTCTGTGCAACAGTCTTTTTTCCTTTGCCTTTCTTCTGTTTGTTGAACTGTGTGTTAGGGTTTAAATATTGCATGAGCTAGCTCCAGGGTTTCTGTAATTCTCTCAAAGAAAAAATAACTAAAGTCTTACTTAAGACTTGATGAAACAAACTGCTCTTTGCATTGGTGGAGAGTCACTGCACTCTCTTTGACATCTTTGTCAAGATTTTGAGTAGAAAATAAGGAAGATTTAATGGATAATCACCATTTAGATGCATTAATATCTTAATGTGGTAGATATAGACTAGTGAAAATCTACCTTCGTAGGTGATATACCTGTGGATAATGATTAGAGCAGTGTGCCATTCAGGTCTAATCCAACTACGAGGAACTCCCCTTCTCCAATTCATATTTTGCTTATTTGGAAGAAGGAATTGATTGACAAACTCTGTAACCACATGCTCTTTCTTCCACCATCTTTCTCCTCCAACCACCAATCTACAAGATTTAGCAATTGTCTGTTCTGTCACCAACATCAACATCTTCCCGATCTCCACCTCGTGCCCATCAAAGTTTAGTGCAAACTCCATGGAGACCTGCTCATAGTAACCTTGAAAAGTGGTAAGGAATTCAAACCACTCGACATCTCTAAACCTTTGATCCATCTGAGGATAAGCTTCTAGGAGTTCAGCACCCTCGGGTTCTAATCCGACTACCTGTCTTCTCCTCTTAGGTGCCATTAAAACACAATGCTATAACTAGCATGATTTGGATTCCGAATTTTCCATCTGCAATATGTTAGTATATAGCTGTTCTTCTAAGCAAATACCTACACCTAAAATTCAGCAAAATAAGACATAGAATGACAGGTTCAATATAATGATCATTGAGAATTGGACGATTTGAAATGAGTCCTTTGCGAGTACAGAGAAATCTGATCATGTAACGGTTTGAATCAAAAAATGATTCCAAATCTATTGTGGGACACATGTGAACTCTCAAACCACGATCTGTGTCATCATAATGAAATCTGGGTGACGGGCGCATATCAAGGCATGATTATCTTTGCGCTACGAGAATAAGGCTATTCCGATAATGCTATTAATGACTTAGCATAATTTGAATTTGTAAAGTTCAAATAGGCATATAAAGTGACACATCATTTAAAACCATGTCTTACAACTCCAAACTTAAATAAATTATTCAAAAACTGAAATGCAAACCATAAGACACTAAAAACAATGATCAAAATCAACTGGAAGCAGATATTGAAGTGCAGGTAGGAAGGGTTTGGGATCAAGGTTTCTCAGAAAATCAAAAGCAAGTATTAGAGACTAACACTGGCTCCTTCTGGGGATGGAGTTTTGATAATAAACTCCAAGAACTGCAGACCAATGCCTTTTCCTTTATCTCTGATCCACTGATCTCCCTGCATCTGTCAGTCTTTTATTCTCAGCAAAACTGTAAAAACAAGTCCATTGGGTATATGGAGTCTTTATTGAAAATAAAACCTACCGTACTAACTTTAAACCTGATGATTCATTAGAGAAAATAGTGCTTCAAGAACCTCCCATTCACTGGGCCCCCAAAAGTTTCTGTGTTGCCTAAATTATGCAGGAGAAAAGTGTTATTGTTCACTACCTTGGCTATTCTAAAAGGACCATACCATAGGCTATCGAACTTACCATGTTTTTCTTTATCCTCTCTCTTGGCATCCCATTTTAACACCAAATCTCCCTCATTGAAAATATCTTTCTTAGTTCCCTTATCGAATGTAGCCTTGACTTTTCTCTAGTGAGCAACAACTTTCTGACTCACTTGTTCTCTGACCTACTGAACTTCAATCATCTGAAAAATTCTCCTTTGGATATCAGTGGGTTATTCTAACTCTTCTTGTAGAACCTTTAAAACTAGCAGGCCCAATTGAGTTGGAAGAATAACTTCTGTCCCATATACCATCTGGAAAGGAGATGTACCAATAGACTTCTTGTTACTGATACGATCAGCCCAAAGGGACAAATTTAACTTGGAATCCCATGATTTTTTATTTTCTGCCAGTAGTTTTTTGATAATTCTTATCAGAGTCTTATTGGAAGATTCTGCCAATCCATTCCCTTGGGTGTAGTAGGGAGTAGAATGAACCAATTTGATACTATACTTATTGCAGAATTCAATCATGGAATTCGATTTAAATGCCTGTGCATTATCAGTGACCAATTTTTTAGGATAGCCAAACCTGGAAAAATATATCCTTTTAGAAATTCCATGATTACCTTGTCTGTTGTATTTCGAGTCAGAATTGCTTCAATCCACTTCGTAAAATAATTTGTGGCTGTAAGAATCCATCTATGTTGTCCTGAAGATGACGGATTAATCTCTCCGATGAATTCCAATCCCCACTATTGAAATGGTCCATGGGTGATAATTAGTTTCAGAGGAAAATATATTAGTTTATGCTTTCCAGAAAATTTCTGACAGGGTTCACATGCCCTGACCTGAGCAAAAATATCTGAGAATAGAACTGGCCAGTAATAGCCTGCCCTAAGAATATTGAAGGCAGTAGCCTTCCAATGATGATGGCCTCCACAGACACCATGATGCAGATCATGAGAGATTTGATTAGCTTCTTTTTCATCCACACACCTCAACAGAAAACCCTTGGGGTGTTTCCAGAACAGGGTCTGATCAACAATGCAGTACTTAACTGCTCTTAACTTTAATGATCTAAATTTTGATTTATCCAACTTTGGGGGAGATTGAAATTTCAGAAAAAAAATACGATATCTTTGTACTATGGTGAAGAAACATACTTGCTATTTACCTCTGAATTTGTTTCTTCAATCTGGACAGAAGAATCCTGTGTCTTGTCTGAAAGATGGTACAACCCAATTGCTTTGCAATTATATTCTGTCATTAATTTGGCAAGACCTTGTCCTTTTATCAGCTGATTAGGCTTTATGGTGAGATCATACTCTAAGATTTTTGTTATCCATTTCCCTCGCTTTCCTTCACAATCAGGCTGAACCAATATTTCTTTGACTACACTGCTTGGGACATAAGTTGTAATCTTAGATTGAAGAACATATGCTCTGAAGGATTTCAGAGCCTTTACCAAGGCATAGGCCTATTTTTCTATTATATCATACTTCAATTCAGAGTATCTGAGGGTTTTGCTAAAGAAGGAGATGGGCTGCTCGTATCCTTGCTCATTTCTTTGCAGAAGAACAACAACTATGGTATTTTCTGATGCAAATGAAAAAATCATGAATTCTTTGGAGTAATCTAGGCTAATTAGAACAGGTGCTTGAACAATAGCCTGCTTGATCCTTTCAAAGGATTCGCTCACTTTTGGTATCCACTTAATTTCTACATCCTTTTTCAACATGTCAGTAATGTACTTGACAATCTCTGCAAAGTTAGGTATAAACCTCCTTAAAAAATTAATTTTACCAATGAAGGAATGAATAGACTTTTTATTTCTTGAAATGTCTATTTGTTGGATAGCCTTTACTCTATCAGGATCTATTTTAATACCTTCAGGTGAAATGATGTGTCCTATAAGCTTTCCTTCCTCCATGGAAAAATGTGATTTTTTGGGATTAAGTGATATACCGCACCTCTTGCACTTCTCAAAAGTCTGCTTGAAGCGCTGTAAATGTTCTTCGTCAGATGCTGAAAATATAGTGATTTCATCAAGGTAAATAACCACAAACCTTTCTTTTTCCCCAATGAAAGTGATGTCCATATCCCTTTGGAATGTGGCTCCTGCGTTCATCAATCCAAAAGGCATCTTTTCATACATAAAAGTGCTCCAAGGAGTGGTAAAAGCTGTTTTCTTTTTGTCCTCTTCCATTACTGATATTTGATTGTACCCTGAGTATCCATCAAGCATAGAGATTCTCTTTGCGCCGAAAACTCTTTGTAAGATATAATCCATTTTTGGTAATGGATAATTGTCTTTCAAAGAGCACCTGTTTAGATTCCTAAAGTCCACATAGAGCCTTATCTCTCCGTTCTTCTTCTTGACAGTTACAAGGTTGGCTACCCATTCTGAGTATCTCAGTGGAACTATGATTTTTCCTTCCAACAACCTTTTCAGCTCCTTTTCTATTATAGGTAACAATAAAGGATTAAATTGCCTGAACTTTTTCTTAACGGGTCTTGATCTAGGTTTCAGAGGAATTTTGTGCTGAATAATCTCTGTATCAAACACTTTCAGATCTTCATAAGACCAGGCAAATATATTTGCATACTGTTTCATTAATTCAACATACGCTTCTTTATGTTTTTGTGACAGTTTTCTAGATATTTTGACCAACCTGGGGTTTGCATCCGGACTAATGTCACAGTCCACTACATCCATTTCTTCTATTTGGATAACAACCTTCCTGGAAACATCATTATGATCGAACAACCTCTCTAGTGGAACCAAACCTTTGGGCAGATGGTTTTTCTTCAGTTCAATGATTTTGTGGCCAACAATAGTATCTTGAAGGACTTCTGCAACACGTATTTCTGCTTCACCATTTTCATCATCTTGATCTATTGAAATGTTAGAAAACTCTTCAATAGTTTTCAAAAATCTTTGAATTTCCTCATCGTCTTTAAAAACCTGCCAATGTTTTAT
>JZKD02S2359437.1:144339-196498 GCA_000966675.3 Picea glauca
TTATAAAGAAATAGTGAAGGACACCAATAATTTTTAGAGCATAAAATCTAGGAGACACCAATCCCCTTCTTCGGGGTACAAACCCTAGGAAGCACCAACTCCCTTGTCTTTAGGGAACCAACCCTAGGAAGCACCAACTCCCTTGTATTTAGGGCACCAACCCTAGGAATCACCAACTCCCTTGTCTTTAGGGAACTAACCCTAGGAAGCACCAAATCCCTTATATTTAGGGCACCAACCCTAGGAAGAACCAACTCCCTTAAATTTACTTAGTAAAGGATATGAATCATTTTAAGCTCCTCCCTTCCACTCTAACCGCTTAAGAATCATTAGTTCTTCTTCTTGGACTCTGCTTCTATTTTGATCTTCCGATATGGACTACAGAGACACTTTGTTCTCACCATTCTTTATCATTTACATAATATTCCAACTAGTGTGAGCTATGAAGCATTGTGTCCCTTTGTTTGGACCATCACACCTCTTCATTTTAAATTAACAATAATCTCTATTATTATTCAAACATTATTGTGAAGGTTTTTAATTTAATGAGAGTGTTTTTCATAAATCGTGAAGGTTCGTAACTCATGACCAGGGGTTGGAACCTAGTCCTCCGAAATTTGGCCTTCGGATGTTTTCTTTCTCATACAATCTTTCGTAGTTTCAAATCCCCGAAGTGGTTACCTCTCACAAGGGTTGATCCAATGGTTGGTGTGATTCCCGAAACCAAATCTATGGTCTAGATCAAATCCTTACTTATCCTTTTACTGCTTAATCCAGTGGTTATGACTTAATAAAAGGTTGAGATAGACGACCACTATTTACTTCAGGACTCCAGGGCTTCAAAGGTTCAGGTAATTTTTGTTCCAATTTCCACCAGAGTTGGTCAATGTCGAAGTGGACAACATGGGAGTTATTACATCATATTTCCACTACGCTTTGATCTAACGGTCATGTGAGAATCCATAGTATATTAGATCAACAGTTAACATTGACTTCAACCTTCGATTCTCCTGGTAGTTGTTGGTGGTAGACATTGGTTTCCCCCAAAGGAAAAACTCTCGGAGTGAGGTAACTTGTTGACATCACTGTTGAATTGGCATTGTCCGAGTGGATGCCACGTGTCACCTAGATTTGTGACTTACATAACCTAAAGTGCCAACTGGACCTAGACACTTGTCACCATATGATTGCACCATGTGTCCTTATTGATGTGCTCTTGTTGATGTGGATCTCTTGATGTGGCACATGTCCTCCTCCTGGTCGTAGTTTCATATGAATCCTTGATCCAACGGTTGTGATAAGCTCTTATATCAATGGCCCAGATTCATTTCGGCCTTCAGGACTTCGTTCCTTTGCAATCATTCAACCCTCTAGAGTGCATTTCGCCAAAGTAGATCGGATGGTCAATATTTGTTCTTCCATATATGGACGATCCTGGATTTTATAGAGGTTTCAAACAAATCAACAACCATGAATTGATCTGCAGTTGAGTGGATGGTTCTCGTTCACTTTGGGAATTCGGAGCTTCGGGACTCCGACCTTTGTAGTCTTCCAACTCTCCCGAAGAAAATTTTGTCAGAGTGTGTATTGGCACTTTCTTCTTTCTATATTTTGATAAGTCTAGGAGCTAGGGCCATGGGCTTAGGTAAAAACAAGATCCGCTCTTCAGGTATTTGGCTATTCATGACTCCGGGGCTCCAGGCTACTCAAACTCTAAGAATTTCAATCTCTCTGGAGTGTTTACCTACCGAATAAGTCATAAGGTTGTGGTGACTTCTTGTTGTCAGTTATTTAGTACACCTTACGCTCTCCTTCCACTTCTCTTGATCTAATGGTCGAGAATGATCCCATAATCTACATCAATGGACGAGATTTTTCCTCAATTCTTTTATAGTTTTACTATGGGAATTTCAATCTTGATCGCATTTCTGAAATGTGTTTTCCCTTCCGACATTTTTGGTAGATTCCTCTTCATTTTGTTCATAACAACTCATCATCACATCATAATGACATTGACTGTTGAAATCAATGACAACACATCAACGACAATATGTTCAACAATACCCCCTTTGTCATTGATGGAAACACACCAATTTCATACAAAAACTCCCCTTGTGATGATGCTTCTCTCCTCTGAAGTTACTCTCCCCCTTTGACATCAATGGAAAAGGGTTACTCCTCCTATGATTAATATTTTCCTATCTTAACTGAATGACTCCCCCTATCAATATTCTCTCTCTGCCTCTGAATTCTCTCCCTAACAAGGTCTCTCTCCCTGTCATCTCTACAAGATTCCATGTATACCACTATATACAACATATTGTTATTGTTGCGGATACTACTGCCCTACTATAACATTGCACAATTGTAGCTCATACTTATCAAACAATCCTTGGGCCTATCCATTGCTTCTCTACTATACAATGCTTCTAAATTCATCTGAGAGACTTTTTTACTTTGTTTTCCACATGACTCAGCTTGTCGATAGATTTCAATCTATCCAACTAGAATTGATATAGTTATCCATCCAACTCAAACACACATCAACCAACCAATACATATTTAGATTTTATCTGTCAGTGTCCCAGTCACTGTCTCGGTACCTACTACAACCTTTCTCATAATTATTGTTCTTGAAACTTCAACTTGCAGTCTTTTCCCTTCATTTCTAGACATGTACTTGGCCTATCTCCATCATTACCTCACTGTTGTAGAACTACCATCATAGAAACTAGAACACAGATTTTTCTTACACTTCGATATCCTTCTTACCCATTCTCTCACAAATGAAACAAGCATATTTTTATTTATACTTTTTCACTCACTCCATTTATTTCCCACATACTAACTTCCATTTAGGTTTTGTCCGCTTATAACCACTTTGGGACCAATGCATGATAATATCACATGACTTTACTGAGAGAATACATAGCCTGCATTGTTCTTGGAAATATGAAGACCTACAACAAACCATGGCAGAACCTACATAGAGTTATACCATCAAACCATGATGCTTTTGATGATCCTAGTTATCTATTCATTTTTTTGTGCTTCAATACTCATAGGAGTATCAACAGGAGCAATTTTAAGTCTTCCCTAATTTCTCCTTACCCTCTTTGTTTCTAATTTTTTAGAAGGAATTTTAGTGGATCATCAAAATAGTGTTTGAAAAACCTCCAAGATCATCATCACTTAATTCTTTTGGTTGATCTCTTATTGAAGGTTCATCATCATCATCATCATTTTTTTGTGCACCATAAGCTTTTTTATCCTTCTTTTGAGATTTTTTTTTTCATTTTCCATTTGTTGGGTAATGGATAATCTACTTGCATGACATTATCAAGTTTTATAATTGTGTCAGATTTTTCTTTAGGATTTTTTTTTGTATTGATATTGATCTACTTTATATGCATAGATTTGATTTTTGTATTTTTTATTAGAAGTTTTACCCACCATTCTCGTACTATTAACTTCATCAATTTTAGATGTTGTATATTCATCATCTTTCTTGCTTGATAATTCAGATTTTATTTTCCATAATTTCTTATTCTGTTTGTTAGGGTTTCCTATCTTTAAGGATTGCATTGGTAATCTACATTCTCTGGTTTTATGACCATTGTTGTTGCATTTTTGACATTCAATATTGAAGTTTTTCAAAGGAGAAAATGAGTTGTAGTTTCTCTTCTCTGTATTGTACCTATTGTTCTTATATCTTTGGACATTTATGTTATTTTATTGTCCATAAGATTTGCAGTGTACTTCCTAATGACCAAAATTATTGCAAGAGTAATAGTATCCAATAAATAGATATTTATTAAGAGGATTCCTTCTGGTGATTGTATTCTTCTGTCATTTTTTACTTTAGTAAGGAATGTTGATTTATGTTTATGTGGAACAATTTTCAATGGTATCATCTTTGATTTATTATCTTCTTTTCTTAAGGAGCCCTTTAGAGCATCTGTGTAACTGAATGGTTTTTTGACAGATCCTTGTGATGTAGAAGTTGAGTCTTGGGTGTATCCAAAACC
Organism: Picea glauca; assembly: GCA_000966675.3. Taxonomy (NCBI): domain Eukaryota; kingdom Viridiplantae; phylum Streptophyta; class Pinopsida; order Pinales; family Pinaceae; genus Picea; species Picea glauca. The sequence continues at coordinate 148,368 of JZKD02S2359437.1, forward strand.
AATATTGTTGTTTGGTGACCTATGACTACTGAGAATTTCATCCAAGATCTTTGAACTATTCCCAAAATTTGATCCCTTCTTTTCTTTCTCAAGTTCACTTTTTAGCAGCTTAATCTCATCTTCTAGTTTATCACATACTTGTTTTTTATCACTAAGTTGTTTTAAAATGACTTACTCAATTTTATTATATTTCAAGAGATGGTATTTTAAATCACTGATGATCTGCTCCAATTCTTTGATAGTTCTTAATGCATCTATTTCTTTTGATTGATGTGATTCTTCAAATTCTTGAAGTTGTGACCTAAGTAGTTTGCTCTTATTTTTATACTTTCTTAGTTCCTCCAGAGCACTAATCAGTTCTTCTTCTAGGTTCACTTCTCCTTCAAATTCATAATTTTATTCATCATCTACATCATTATTTTGAGTATTCATTCCCATAAATAGAAGCTTTGAATTCTCATCTTCACTCATGTCTTAAGAGTTGATGTCTTCTTTAGAGTAGAAGTTTTTCTTTTTCTTATAAAATTTCTTCTTGTATTATTTTTTCTGGTTGTGAACTTCTTCATCATTTTCCTCCTACTTGGGATAGCGATATTTGTTAGCAAAGTGTCCAATTCGTCCAACGTTGAAACATTTGAAGGGTAAATTTCCTTTATATTTTCCAGATCCTTTATGGAGTTTCTTTATAAATTTGGCCTCTTCTACATCAGATATGTCTGAATGATCTTCATGAGACATATGTTCCTATTTATTCTTTGCTTTAGATGCTTTAAAGGTTGTTTCATATTTTGTTGGTTTATCATTCCCTATTCTCATTTCATATGCTGTAAAAATTCCATGAAGTTGATCAATTGTGAGTGTGTTAAGATTAGGCCTATCTTCAATTGTAGAAATCTTGGCATCATATCTCATAGGTAATGATCTTAGTATATTTTTCACAATAGGTTTATCTATAAGTTTTTCTCATGTTTCTATGATTGAATTAACCACTTCACCTACCCTATGAAAGTATTCAACAATGTTCTCTTCTTCTTTCATTTTCATATTTTTAAACTGAGTTTTATAGGTCTGTAGTTTGGCTTCCCTGACTTTGTTATCTCCTTCATACCCAACCTCGAATTTGTCCCAGATTTTTTTGGCTAACTTACAATGCATAACCTTCACACATATAGAATTTGTCAACCCTCCTATAATTGCATTAATTGCTTTTGAGTTTTCATTGCATATTTTCTTTCCTGCAACATCTTTGGGTGGAGTAGTTGGTGAAACGTAACCATCTACAAGAGATTGCCAGTTATCAAAACCAACAGCCAACATGATTTTTTTCATTCTTATATTCCATAGAGCATAGCCACCTCCATTGAACGATGGTTCTTTGTTGTTAGACATTCCCTCTTGTTGATCCATCTTCAAGATCTACCTTCAAGTTATTAGATTGTGTTGAAGGCACTGGCTCCGATACCAATTGTTGGAAATACTGAGAGGGGGGGTGAATCGGTATTTCCCTTTTTCAACAATTATCCATTTACTTTTATTTTATTATTTACCACAACAGATTTACAATGAACTTGTATTTAAAATCAATTATAAATATATAATTAACAAAAATTACAAGGTTTTATAAAGAAATAGTGAAGGACACCAATCATTTTTAGAGCACCAACTCTAGGATACACCAATCCCCTTCTTCAGGGTACCAACCCTAGGAAGCACCAACTCCATTTTCTTTAGGGCACCAACCCTAGGAAGCACCAACTCCCTTGTTTTAGAGAACCAACCCTAGGAAGCACCAACTCCCTTCTATTTATGGCACCACCCCGAAGTATTCACAACTCCCTCTTGTTTAGGGAACCAACCTTAGGAAGCACCAACTCCCTTGTCTTTAGGGAACTAACCCTAGGAAGCACCAACTCCCTTATCTTTACTTAGTGAAGGATATGAATCCTTCCGTGCTCCTCCCTTCCACCCTCACTGCATAATAATCATCAGTTCTTCTTCTTGGACTCTTCTTATGTTTTGATGTTCTTATTTGGACTGCAGAGACACTTTCTTCTCACCATTCTTTCTCATTTATATAATCTTCCAACTGGTGTGAGATATGAAGCATTGTGTCCCTTTGTTTGGACCATCTCACCTCTTCATTTTAAATTAACAATAATCTCTATTACTATTAAAACATTATCATGAAGGTTTTTAATTTAGTGACAGTAGTTTTCATAAATTGATCACACATATGGAACGATTTCATTTTTAACTTGATTCCATGTCTCTGCAAATATTGCAGAAATCAAATTATGCACAGGCACTTCCTTCAAACCATTTACATGTGACCATATGCACAAAACCACGAGCTTATTAATTTAAGCGGTGTTCCCAACACTTCAAGGATTTATGTGTTCGTAACTCATGACCAGGGTTTGGAACCTAGTCCTCCATAATTCATCCTTCGAGCATTTTCTCTATCATCCAATCTTCTGAAGTTTCAACTCTTCGAAGTGGTTACCTCTCACAAGGGTTGATCTGATGGTTGGTGTGAATCTCAGAACCAAATATACAGTCTAGATCCAATCCTTACTTATCCTTTTACTACTTAATCGAGTGGCTATGAATTAATCAAAGGTTGATATGGATGGCCACTATTTACTTCAGGACTTCCGGGCTTCGGAGGTCCAGGTAATTGATGTTCCAATTTCCACTGGAGTTGGTCAACATGGGAGTGCTTATGTCATATTTTCACTACGTTTTGACCTAACAGTCATTTGATAATCTGGAGGATCTTAGATCAACGATTAGCATTGACTTCGGTGATTCGGGTAGTTGCTAGTGGTAGATGCTTGTTTCCCCCAAAGGAAAAACTCCTGGAGTGATGTAACTTGTTGATGTCACTGCTAACTTGGAATTGATTGAGTGGCTGCCACGTGTCACCTAGATTTGTGACTTACATAACCTAAAGAGCCAACTGGATCTAGACACGTTTCACCATCTGATTGTGCCACATATCCTTGCTAACATGGTCTTGTTGACATGGATCTCCTAATGTGGCAATTTTCCTCCTCTTGGTCATAGGTTCATATGAATCATTGATCCAATGACTATGATCAACTCTTAGATCAATGGTCCAGATTTATTTTGGCCTTCAGGACTTTGGGCCTTTGCAATCATTCAACCTTTCGGAGTACATTTCACCGAAGTAGATCGGATGGTCGATATTCGTTCTTCCGGAGATGGATGATTATGGCTTGTCTATAGGTTTCAATCAAATCGACGACCATGAATTGATTTGCAATTGAGTGGATGGTTCTCGTTCACTTTGAGAATTCAGAGCCTCGGGACTTTGACCTTTGCAGTCTTCCAACTCTCCCGGAGAAAATTTCGCCGGAGTGCGTATTAGCACTTTCTACTTGACATATTTTCATAAGTCAAAGAGCTAGGACCATGGGCTTAGGCACAAAGGAGCTCCGCTCTTCGGGTATTCATCTATTCATGACTCCAGGGCTCCGGGATACTAAAACCCTGAGAAGTTCAATCCCTCCAGAGTGTTTACCTATTGAATAAGTCATAAGGCTGTGGTGACCTCTTGCTGCAAGTTTTTTAGTACACCTTATGCTCTCCTTCCATTTTGCTTGATCTAACGGTCAAGAATTCTCACGTAATCTACATCAGTGGACATGATTCTTCCTCGATTATTTTGTAGTTTTACTGTGGGGATTTCAATCCTGATTTCATTTCTACAATGTCCTTTCCCTTCTGAGATTTTTGGTAGATTCCTCTGCATTTTGTTCATAAAAAATCATCATCACATCATAATGACATCGACTTTTGAGATCAATGACAATATGTTCAACATTCTCCTCCTAGTGGCCCAATATTTAACATATCTCGATAGCCATCTCAGGGAGGGTTTTTTACTTCCTCAACCCTCAATTGTGATAGGTTTTTGAACCTTCTAGAATATTCTTTAAATTCCTCATGTGGCTAGCCCCATATGCATGAGTAATGGGGTATGATGTGGCATNTTGTTTTAGAGAACCAACCCTAGGAAGCACCAACTCCCTTATATTTATGGCACCAACCCTAGGAAGCAATAACTCCCTTATATTTAGGGAACAAACGTTTGGAAGCACCAACTCCCTTGTATTTAGGGAACTAACCCTAGGAAGCACCAACTCCCTTATCTTTACTTAGTGAAGGATATGAATCCTTCCGTGCTCCTCCCTTCCACCCTCACTGCATAATAATCATCAATTCTTCTTCTTGGACTCTTCTTATGTTTTGATGTTCTTATCTGGACTACATAGACACTTTCTTCTCACCATTCTTTCTCGTTTATATAATCTTCCAACTGGTGTGAGATATAAAGCATTGTGTCCCTTTGTTTGGACCATCGCACCTCTTCATTTTAAATTAACAATAATCTCTATTACTATTAAAACATTATCATGAAGGTTTTTAATTTAGTGAGAGTAGTTTTCATAAATTGATCACACATATGGATCGATTTCATTTTTAACTTGATTCCATGTCTCTGCAAATATTGCAGAAATCAAATTATGCACAGGCACTTCCTTCAAACCATTTACATGTGACCATATGCACAAAACCACGAGCTTATTAATTTAAGCGGTGTTCCCAACACTTCAAGGATTTATGTGTTCGTAACTCATGACCAGGGTTTGGAACCTAGTCCTCCATAATTCATCCTTCGAGCATTTTCTCTATCATCCAATCTTCTGAAGTTTCAACTCTTCGAAGTGGTTACCTCTCACAAGGGTTGATCTGATGGTTGGTGTGAATCTCAGAACCAAATATACAGTCTAGATCCAATCCTTACTTATCCTTTTACTACTTAATCGAGTGGCTATGAATTAATCAAAGGTTGATATGGATGGCCACTATTTACTTCAGGACTTCCGGGCTTCGGAGGTCCAGGTAATTGATGTTCCAATTTCCACTGGAGTTGGTCAACATGGGAGTGCTTATGTCATATTTTCACTACGTTTTGACCTAACAGTCATTTGATAATCTGGAGGATCTTAGATCAACGATTAGCATTGACTTCGGTGATTCGGGTAGTTGCTAGTGGTAGATGCTTGTTTCCCCCAAAGGAAAAACTCCTGGAGTGATGTAACTTGTTGATGTCACTGCTAACTTGGAATTGATTGAGTGGCTGCCACGTGTCACCTAGATTTGTGACTTACATAACCTAAAGAGCCAACTGGATCTAGACACGTTTCACCATCTGATTGTGCCACATATCCTTGCTAACATGGTCTTGTTGACATGGATCTCCTAATGTGGCAATTTTCCTCCTCTTGGTCATAGGTTCATATGAATCATTGATCCAATGACTATGATCAACTCTTAGATCAATGGTCCAGATTTATTTTGGCCTTCAGGACTTTGGGCCTTTGCAATCATTCAACCTTTCGGAGTACATTTCACCGAAGTAGATCGGATGGTCGATATTCGTTCTTCCGGAGATGGATGATTATGGCTTGTCTATAGGTTTCAATCAAATCGACGACCATGAATTGATTTGCAATTGAGTGGATGGTTCTCGTTCACTTTGAGAATTCAGAGCCTCGGGACTTTGACCTTTGCAGTCTTCCAACTCTCCCGGAGAAAATTTCGCCGGAGTGCGTATTAGCACTTTCTACTTGACATATTTTCATAAGTCAAAGAGCTAGGACCATGGGCTTAGGCACAAAGGAGCTCCGCTCTTCGGGTATTCATCTATTCATGACTCCAGGGCTCCGGGATACTAAAACCCTGAGAAGTTCAATCCCTCCAGAGTGTTTACCTATTGAATAAGTCATAAGGCTGTGGTGACCTCTTGCTGCAAGTTTTTTAGTACACCTTATGCTCTCCTTCCATTTTGCTTGATCTAACGGTCAAGAATTCTCACGTAATCTACATCAGTGGACATGATTCTTCCTCGATTATTTTGTAGTTTTACTGTGGGGATTTCAATCCTGATTTCATTTCTACAATGTCCTTTCCCTTCTGAGATTTTTGGTAGATTCCTCTGCATTTTGTTCATAAAAAATCATCATCACATCATAATGACATCGACTTTTGAGATCAATGACAATATGTTCAACATTCTCCTCCTAGTGGCCCAATATTTAACATATCTCGATAGCCATCTCAGGGAGGGTTTTTTACTTCCTCAACCCTCAATTGTGATAGGTTTTTGAACCTTCTAGAATATTCTTTAAATTCCTCATGTGGCTAGCCCCATATGCATGAGTAATGGGGTATGATGTGGCATCTTCTTGTACAATGGTGATCAACACAATAGGTCAAATTGTGAGAGGCATAACGTTTGCATACGAACTTCAATTAACACACAATCTGCACCATTGGAAAGGTATCAGAGTGTAGAACACCACTAAGGATGTGTGCACAAGTTTGAGACACCAAAACCCCAAAAAAATGTTTTTTAATGCCTCAAAATGGCTTCGGAAGGTTCTAAACCCCAATTTTCCAAACTGGGACCTACCACTAAAATGACTTTGCAAGATGATTCCTCCAATTATTTCCACTCTGAAAGCATCGAGATAGATGAAAAATAATATAATTATCCAATACATACCAAATTTACCTTAAGATGTTGATGCATTCCTCCTTGCTCCTCCTCAATTATCACCCAAGCTAGGCAACGTGACTACAACTGATCTAGAATGGAAAAGATTCTCTGAATTTAGGTAACATGTTTTAGTGAATCATAAGAATCATAAGAATCAGATCTCCCACTTAGTACTCCCATCAAGTCTTGAAGGAAATGTGGAGAAGGCATTTTAAATGGTCTCATCCCCCCTTTCCACTTGCACATGTCCTCATCCCTCACATTGAAGAACCATACCTCAGTCACAACCATGGATCCTACACATGTGATTAATTGGTTCGTTTATTGATTATTTCTTTCATTGCCTAGCATTGAAGGTTACCTCTATGACAAATATAATAGTCTAGGGGGGAACACCTCAACAATATCATTTACACAAGTTTCTCCTGGGAATAAGCTCCATGTGCTACTTGGATTATCGGGGGTGATTTTCTCTCTATTAAGAGTTGGGAAGAATCATGTAGCATTGTCCATGTTGCAACAATTGTTGGATCCTCTATGAGCTTAAAGGTTTAAAGAAGGGTCTCTGTCAATGTGAGGAAGATGTATAGAGATACAAAGAAATATAACATGTTTTGCAATTCAATGGTTAATATGGAAAGATAGGATTGAGAATAATAACTCGAAGAATAATAGGGTAAGGGGAAATTTATGCTTAGAAACAAGAATCCAACTAGTTAGCTTAATGAACTAGGAGTCTAAGTCTCATGCCTCCGTGACTATTTTCAGAGGGAGACAATTGGAAAATGATTCTTCCCTATCCTCTGTGTGAACCTCTAGTGGGGTGCATAGTGACTTATATGAATCTCCCCATGGAGGCTCCCTTGTCCCCTTCAAGGGACTCTAGTGATAGTTCCTTAGACTCCACCTCGCAAGGACTATTTAAAATCTCATGATGTTGCTTGTGGCCTTATCTTGCAACAAAATTGAGCTAGTAAATGATGGTGTTGTAGACTTTGGTATAGATACCACTACGAGTTTCATCCCTATAATTGTCAACATAGAAGACCAAGTGATGTAGGTGGACTTGGCTTCTCAAATGCTACATGGTCATAATTACTCATTTTTGTGTCCAATATACAAGTATGTTTTATCAGATAATATTGTTACTAGGTTAGTTGCTTAAGCAATATACCTACAAACTCTTAAGTTTAAGGAGTTGGAAAGAATCTCATAATATATTTTTGAAAAAAAAGTTATATCTATGCATTTTAGAAAATGATGGCCTAGAGACATATGATTTTTACATCTCTCTATGTTATAGAATTCAACCACATACTTTTTTCAATTTCAAAATATATCCATTACTATGAAAATAATAATAATAATAATAATATAGCTAAGGTGTCATGTATTTGATGGAAAGAACACCATCATAAATGAACAAGGAGAATATATGTCTCATCATGAACATAATAAAGATACACATCAAAATATTAAATGTTATTCTTTCAAATGATTGTAGGCATGATTATTAAGAAGGGAGTTTTGGAAAACATTGTTCTTTTAAATACACATTGGTTTAATTGTTAAACTAATTGGTCTCTAATTTCAATTTTTTTTAATGGTTGATTGGTTGCAAAAAGAATATACTTGCAATGCTTTTCCTTTTTTTTGTAGAAGTGTTGTGTGAGTGTGTGTGAAACAACAACCAACCTATTTTATAGCATAGTAGAATTACTTCTAAAACTATAAAATCTCATCTCTTCTTGTACATTATCCGGTATTGATTGTAAACATTGGTGCTATCAAGATAGAAATCTCAACATACTGTAAAGGCGTACACCTATTGACAATGAGCACAATTAATCACCTTTTAATCTAAAATTCTAATATGATGGCTAACAATTGAAGATGTTGGCATATTCTTAGTCGTCCTCCCAAATCAATGAATGTGATTTCCTCTTCATAACTTCCTTGTATTTTTGAATGCATCCGTTAACATGTTTACCTTTTAACATTTACCTAATCATATTAAGAAATTACTATAGCACTATATGATTGCCACGTTTAAATGATTAAACTTTAGATTTAGCACACTCATTTTCTAATTGTGCGTTTCATTTTCTGACTGTGTTTCATTTTCTGTATGCACCTTTCATCAACGATGATTTTCAGTAGATGTACTAGTATATATGCCAATAGAAACCACCACCACAAAAAGTGAGCATGCCTCTCACATTTATTCATTAAAAATTTAATTATGATAAATAAGCTTTTTGACAAAAACAAAAATATTGTGTTGTACATGCATGTTGCTCCCTCTCTTTCTTTTTTTCTACTTTCAACAAATATAATATTGTGTTGTACGTGCATGTTGCTCCCTCTCTTTCTTTTTTTCTACGTTCAACAAATATTTTTCCTTAGTTGGTGACTCCCCCGATAGCGCTCCCTAACCATGAGGAGAATGTGGACTGGGGGTTGGTAGGTAATAAGCACGTAAAAGTTGTGGATTTGACCTAGCGGGCAGTGGCAATAACACGTAAAAGTTGTGGATTTGACCTAGCGGACCGTGGGTCCCTAATTTCACATGTGAAAGGTGAGCACAGTAGAAAAGGTGGCCGCCTTCGCTGAGCCGCCTTAGCAATATGAGCAATCATGGAAAAGCCACAAACGTTACGTGAAGCATATTCGGTTTATTGCTCTGTGTTTTGCTCACATCATTACCGAGGCTCCACAGATAACAGAAGTCCGTCACGGTAAAGTTGTAGACAATTAGGTCCTACGCACGAATATTGCATCCTGATCTGAGACAAGCTGGACAGAATATTTCATTTTGTCAACCATTCACAGTTGAGGTGCACTGTTATAACCAGTATTCGGCCCAAGCCCGATATCGTATTTGTCCGCAGTTTTGTGGACTCTAAATTTATATAAATCTCATGCACTTTCATGTGTTAATCGCCAATGCTTCTGAGACGAATTTGATCGCCAATGTTTCTGAGATGAATTTGAGTGTGAAGAGCAGTGCCAAGGAGCAACTGCAATGTCAATGAGATCAAATTTTATCGCAGGAAGCACCCAATCAGCAGGGGAATCAGCAGTTCCCTATCTGTTGGGTGGTGTGGCTGCCATGCTTGCTCTCATAGGATTTGCTGTGATTATTCTGGCATGGTCCTACTTCAAGGAGTGTATTACTGGATATTCGCAACATCCAGAAAATAACAGACCATCAGGGCATCATCATAATATCGAAGATCGCGGCGATGAAAGAATGAAGGAGATGAGAAAGGATATGGCAGAACTTTCAGATGATAAGGACAAGAGAGTGATTGTGATTATGGCGGGGGATGAGAATCCGACCTGTTTTGGTAAACCAATGTCTGTGATTGTTGAAGCTTAATGTTTCCATGAGCACATATATTGTATTGATCTTCTTATTCTTAATTTGATAAGCTTTAGTATAATTGTTTTTCTATTGTTTTGTTTTTTTTGAGTAGTTTTTGTTTAATTTTGTTCGAAATCTGGTAAGAAATTGTTGAATATGTAAATTTGAGTGGTTAATTCTGTATATAGTTCAGGTGTGTATGAATTTTTCAAAATCCATTTCTATATTAAAAAACAATTTTTAAAAAAAAATTATGATTTTATACAAACTTATATAACCAAATTCAAATAAATTATACCAAAACTTAAAAATGAAACAATTCTATTTAATAATGTAGATCTATGAAACCAAGGAGACACATTATACTTACTTTGGAAGATAGAGCTTTTGAGAGGTTGAATTTTTACATTTAGTAAAACCATGAAAATAAATAAAATGCATTGCAGTACCAATTGATTCAAATATCCTCCCATTGATTATTTGGAGTAACCTTCAATTCGTTTATTTAACTCATTTACTTTTGATATTGTTTACTATTTGTGGTCACTTTTCAATTTCAACATTTTCCCTTTCTATTACTTTACCTTTAATTCATTACCTAGCCTTTTAGTTACACATTTTTTTTTTAAATAGATATATAATAGTTTTAATATAATCTCTCTTTTGTGTGTTTAAACACACAAGAAAATATTGATATTAAAAGAGGGGCTGAAGTAGAGGTTTGCAATGAGTTTTACAAAATCAGACTCCTTGTTATAGTGATAGTGTTACAAAATCAGACTCCTTGTTATAGTGATAGTGTTACAAAATCAGACTCCTTGTTATAGTGAGTGCCTTGTCATAGTGACTGTGTTTGATATACCTTATAAGTTTCTCCAGAAGGATTAAGTAAAAAAAAAAAAGTTTCTAAGAAACTAAGAATATAGTAAAACTTCCTAAAACTCATAAGTGCTTCTAGAAGGATTAAGTATACAAAGAAAAGTTTCTAAGAGACTAAGAACATAGTAAAACTTTCTAAAACTTAAATATAAAGAGTGATTTCCAAAATCTGTTTTCCTCATTAAAGTTTTGTTTGAAAACAATAGGCAATTCCAAATGCCTTTGTTGTTGAGGGCTTACCTAGTTGGTTGGTGTCAATTATAAATGTGTCCATGACGGTCTGGAAGAAGAAGAATCTGAGGGAGGTTTTTCTTGTTGCCTTGTTAGGGTTGACCTTTGCTGACGATGCAATTCCTTTACAATTTTCTCTAAGATGATAGGAGCATTTCCATGAGAATGTCCATTTTGTGATTAAGATTGTGTTCAATTTTTTTCCAAGCTTCGAAATGAGAACAAAAATTTGAGGTGAGCTCATTGAGGGTTCATTCGTGTCTCTGAATAGCAAGTTGACTATCAAAAAGCACACAAAGTGATCTGTAAATTGTTGTGGATATTCCACTGGAATAGTTTGTCACAACAAATCTGGTAAATAAAACTGAAATCTACACTATGAAGGTTAAATTCCTTTAAATTATGAAATATTTAGTTATTGGTTTTCTATTTATGCATGAAATAGATCAAATGTGGAAAATAGAGAGCAGTAAAATACAATCACACACCATCCACAAAATAACACACAGATTTTCTCTGGGAAACCCTTACAGAAGAAAACCCAACTAGAAGGTGGTGTTGCTCTGCTCTTTGTTTTCTAGTAGGGAAATAATGCAAGTACAAAGGAGAAGACACTCTCTATGGAGTTACCTAAGACCTGAGGCCTATTAGGCTACTAGAAAACAATAACCCCCTTTGTTATTCTCTTTAATTTCCCACTCCCATTTGTTATGCTCTACTATGGAACAAAATACAATAACATAAAATGGAGTCCCTTCTACTTCTAGTGGCCCAATATTTAACATAGTCTGATGACCATCTAGGGTTAGGGTATTGACTTCTTCAACCCTCAATTAGTGATCAGGTTTGGACCTTCTAAAGCATTCTAAAAAAACCACTACATGGCTAGCCCTATAGGTTTAAGTAATCGGAATTGACATGGCATCCACTCACACCATGGTGATCAATATGGTAGGTGAACTTGCAGAAGACATAGCTTTTTCATACGAACTCTGATTAGGGTGATTCTTGCACCGTTGGAAAGGGATCAGTGTGTATAATATAGAATATTTCTCCATAGTAAGGTTTGAACCTTAAAAAAGTGTCGTTTGATGCTTCAAAATGTCTCTAGAATATTTCAGACAATTTTTTGGACCTAAATTTCCTAATTTTGACCAGCTGTCAAAATGGCCTTGCAAATTGATAGCTCCACTTTTTCCACCCTGACACAAGGGCGCACCACCCAGGGCACATCCGCTCTCACAGGACCTTCTTCTTCTCGGCTTAAAGAACTCGAAGGTTCTTCTATTTCCCTATTGGGAAATCTGCACCCACATCAATCTTCCTCCGAGGTCTCCCCTTAACTATCGGGAGATCAACTAAATCTCGCGGTCTCGTGAGTTTGTGACTTAAAACCTCTAAGATTTCCTTTCAAATCTTGCGATACCCGATCTGGCGATACGGGTATAGCTCCTTCCACATGCAACTGTGGGCTAGACTTAATGTTAGCGCCACGCGACTTCGCAACCTCACAACCTCGCGACCTCGCCGGTTGAACCGTCAAATTTTCACCTTCCTAGTCCGCGAGTCCCCGAGATGCGCGGTCCCACCTTATACTCTGCCACGCGTCCACAAGAATCTCAGCTCCTCGGCGCTTCGTGACTCGATGTCCACACGAGTCTCGGCTTCTCGATGCTTCGCGGCTCGCGAATCCTTTATGCCACATGTATTCCACTTGCGCTCCGCTATGGCCCACACTGCTCCAGCTGTCGGGATATCGTTATCTCGCAACCTCGCGATCTCCGTGGCCAAAATCTTGAACCTTTTCTTGTGAGGTCCCAAGACATGATCCCTTGCTCAGATCCAACGGTCCTCCTGTGTTACGAATCCAACGGCTATCCTTCTCTCACTACCTCACGACCTCGCGACTTTGAATAGCCAAATGTTTGGACTCTCAACCCGTGAACTCCCGAGTTCGCGAGATCCGTCGATCTCTTGCCACCTGTCCTCCTTAGATGGACGGCTACGATCTCCTTGCTCCTTCGTCACCTCGCGTCCTCGCGCCTCGTGACTTTACTCACTCAATACTTGGGCCTTTACCCTGCGAACTCCTGAGTTCGCGAGATCTCTAATCTCTTGCCTCCTGTCCCCTCAGATGGACGGCTCACAATCTATCGCCGCTTCGCATCCTCGTGCCTCACGACTTTTGAATACCCAATACTTGGGCTTTCACTCTGCGAACTTCCGAGTTAGTGATATCTCTCGATCCTTGACACCTGTCCCTTTAGATGAACGGCTCACAATCTCTCACCACGCCTGCACTGTAACTACCTTGTACCTCTAAGAGATCTGACGATCTCCGGAACTTCGTGAAATCTCCTTAGAGGATTTCGACCGTCCGTTCTTCCTTGGTTAATCCCCGAGATGAACAAAGTGTCCTTCCACGAGACTCCTTTGCTCACTCGCCGACCTGCGACGCTTCCTCCAACTTCCAACGGCAGTTTCCCCCGTGCTTGTTCTTCGGTGAACTCGAAGGCCTATACCTCCTGAGTTTGTTCTCTGACTTCTCAATCCCTTCCGAGACCTTCTTGCACGCACTCCTTGCGGAAAATCTTCAATCACGTCTAAGTGTTGAAGTCACTCGACTCTGCGCACTCCTGCAGCAACAGTCTCCCAAAGCTTCTGGTCAGTGTCACGACTGAGACTGTCCTTAGCCGGCGCACTCCTCACGTGGCTTTAGAAACTCACTTTCCTTTCTGAGTGCTTTGAGAACAAGAGTTTAACTCCTGAGCCTTCTGTCAACGCACTCCTTGCGGACGACTCAACTGCACTCCTTGCAGGAATCCTTACTCAGAGAGAAACAATTGTAACTCACCTCACTCCCTCTCGGATTTCAATCTTAACACATGAAATCACACACACACATGATAACAAATGCATAACAGGAAGTAATACTTATGAGTAGATCATTCAACACACATACACGGAGAATAACACAACAGCCATGAATCTGAATCAACTTATTCTATTAATTCAAGATCTATACATGGGTGTTCTTCTACAACTCTCTGCTATTTTCCTATGCTCTAGACTCTTCTTGCTCCTGTTGCTAATTGAGCTCTCTCTTACAATGATACAAATGAGGGTGTCTATATTCGGTTTTCCCTCTTGCACTCTAAAACTGTCTAATCTAAGAATTCAATTCTATCTACCTGCAACTACTACTATAAATGCCTCTGTCTATCTCAGACGAGAGCATATGGCTCGAGGTATGAGTACATTTTTACCAAGGCACCATAAATAAATGATCTCATTTATGTTTGTGCATCAACTTCAAGGGGAAAAAAAAAATTTAATTCAAAAACTTGCGTTGGACGTCTTCCAGCTAGCTTCTTCTTCCATGTTGGTTTTGCTTGTCGTGAGGGATGCTCATGCATCAAACCCAAAAAGTACTGAGATATATGAAAAATAATATAATGATCCAATCCTAATCATGGAGAACCATTCTCGGCCACCCAAATCCAAAAATAAAAATCACAGGATCAAAATTAAATATGTACTCGCAGAAAATTCCACCTTGCCAGATTCGAGCAGTGGAGTCTTGTAATAGATTTCCTTCCAAGGAATGACAATCCACAAACAAAAGTTCCTTTATCAAGCTAGAAAACCTAAGCCTCTTCTAAGAAATTGACACTGAAATTAACAGAGTCAAAGTAAAGAGGCCAAACTGCAGGGAAGAGTCCTTGCCTTGCCACAAGAACCCCAAGTTTGACCGACAACTTTCCAAGTGTGGGAGATGAATTTCCACTGATCCATGAGAATATGTGAATAAGCCAAATATTTCTCCCAATAGTAACTAGGCTATGAAAACCCAATCTAGAATTTCGACAGTGAGAAGAAAAATCGATGAAAATGAGCTTCTAGACTGATGAACTAACCCTATACCTTTCCCTCTCAAAACATGGAAGAGGTCCAAGGCCAATGAACAATAAATCAGAGACTCCACCTACCCGAGGATGGAAGATGAACCAAGAACTAGCTAGACAAATGATATAATCCATTATCCCACCAAGAAACCATATATCTAATGCAAAGTGTTCATTAGCCAAAGTGGAGAGAGAATGCCACATGCAACAAGGGAGGGGGTGGCTTATCCTTCTTGTCCTTGTTACATGTTCCCAATGGTCTGAACCTCGTGCAATTTGTCCACGTGATGGTTGATGTAAGTAAGGGAATGGGGCATTCATGCCTTTGGTTATTAATGTAAAGAAACCCCCCACTTTTCTTAGAGGCCATGTTGGTTTTTTTATCAGCCCATTGCTCTCTCGAAATATATGAATCCAAACCAATGTCTCAAACTTTTTGTCGATGTATTAGGCCAATGTTAGAATGGAGGCTAAATGATCTGGATTATTTTTGGAACGAAATGAAAGCAGACATATTACAATGAAATACACATAAAAATTTCCAGAAATAAAGAAATACAACAATACATTATTTCTATGAAAGAAATGTACAGAGACTGTAAAAATACAAAGTGCAAGACTCGCTAGAATGGTGGCATCTTTATCTCTGAGAAGAGATGTGATGGCTACGTTCATTTGCAAGAAGATGATTACAATGAGGCTCTGAAGGCCTTTCTATGATAAACATGAATGTCAAAACCCTAGACATCCAAAAACCTAACCCTTGGAGATGAAGCGCCAAAAGTCATGTGGGCCCCGTTGGGGTAAGTTAGTACATTAACTTCCCAAGGTCGTAGTGTTTGCATATGATCTCTATTTTAGGCGTGTGATATCTCTTTGGAAATGTTTTTTCGAGAACTACGCATTATGCCATCAAAATCTAACTACGTCTACATTTTGATTGTGGAAAGCCAAGAAAACATTGTTTAGAGCCCCAAAACGACCCTGGAAGTACAAAAAGATGTACTCACATGAAAACTTCCAAAATAAGCCAGTTGGAATGGGTGGGTGGCCAACAATATCCACCTAGATGTTGTGTAGGGCTTCAGGACAACCACGTAAGTGAAGAACCCACAATTACAAAGAAATGTCCCCATTACAAAGAAACGTGTTGAACCGAAAACTGTCAAGATGAGCCAGTTGGAATTGGAACAAGTGGGTGGACACTAATATCCACCTGGATCAATCCTCCCCCCTTAAGAAGCAATGGTCTCCATTTCTTTGCGTGCCCAGGAAAAGGAGAAAGTGTTTTCTGAATTTGAATCTTGGTGAGCCACGTGCCTTGTTGGAGAAGTTGCATTGCTTGGTCTATGAAAGGTTGTCACGATCCTATTATTGGTGGGGTTGAATCTGTTCCACCAACCTTTTGTGTATGGGATTGATGGGGCATTGTGTAGGCACCATTGTAGGTGAATAAAAAATATATGATTTCTCTTCTGCAATATGCTTCTACTGGATATAAGGTGTTGAGGTTGCAATCGTTGTGATGGCCTTATGTGCATCCTTTGAACAGACTATGAAGAGGATGAATGTAACAGTATGAGAGATTACCTTAGGGCACTATTTTAGTGCAACAGTAGTCGGAACTACCTCTGGTATCATGTAGAGTTGATCCCCTAGAGTAATAATGACACTACGGGGTCGAGACTTATAAACAACATGACGCTTCCACATATATGGTTGGCCCAAAACAACATCACAGACATCAAGAGGGGAAACATCACACACTACCTCATCCTTGAAGGGTTGGATGCCATAGGACATGCGAAACTATTGGCTGACACGAAGATCTCGTCCCTGGTGAAGCCACTCGATGTTGTATGTCTGTGGGTGTTGTGTTGTCGACAACCCCAATTGTTTGATGACCTCAGCAAAGATGAGGTTCTTATGGCTATCGTTATCAACAATGAAATGCAACAGGTTCCCCTTCACCCATATCTATGAATGGAAGAGGTGCTTCCCCTCTTCAGGATCTATTGGTTCTTCTGGTTGAATTGTTATGGTCACGAAAGTAGTGGTAGGGTCTACATCAATAATCTATCTGTTTTCAATATTTTCTGGATCAGATTCTGAATCAGGGTTCAGCTCCTTGTCTTTGACCTCTGACACCAATGACTATTTCGAGCGACATTCATCGGTGGTGTGCCAGGGGATTTTGTCGAAGTTGCACCACTTCCCAGTGTCATTCTTCATCTTTAATTTCCCTTCTTTTCATGTGTATGGGACTATTTTTCAGGAGGATGTTGTTTAGGGTCGTCTTTACCATGCTTTGGTTGTCGTTGATTTGCAGACCAAAACTCCCATTTGTTCTAGTGCCTAAATTTTTTCTCAATTTTGAAAACATATCGATAGGTAGATCCCAATGATGAGATGTTTAGGAAATCTGATGCAGGAGCATCGACAACCCATCAAGCAGGCTAGCGTGGAGCGGAAGACAGCTGGACAACGCCAGCACAAATTTTGAAACACCTTGATATTGTTGCACCAAACATTAATGTGTGGATTTAATGAAGTGAACTTTGTATATTGTAATAGACCTTGAGCGGATAGCTCTCGTCCTTAGGTAGATGAGGCATTTAATAGATTTAATGTAAAGTAGATAGGAATTTAATTCTATATTTGATAGCTTTAGAGCCCGAGAGGGAAACAAGATATAGACACCCTCCTTTGTACATATGTACTATCATCAAGCATTCAGAAGAGAGAAGGGCAAGCAGAGAAGTGTATGAAGAACACCCTTGTATAGATATTGAGTTAATAGAAGATAGCTTGATTCAATCTCATGGCTATGCATCTATTCTCTATGTGTTGATACTGTGCTCATGAATGTTTGTTTTCTGTTATACACTTGCTTTTAAATGTTGTGTACGTGATTTCATGGTTGAATTGGAGTCTGTGAGAACAAGAAATTAGTTTCAGTTGTTTCTCTATCTTGAACCAGAGAATTCCTACAAGGAGTGCAGTTGAATTTGTCCGCAGGAGTGCGTGACTGCAGGGTTCTAGTAGGGATAACTTTTGTTATAAGTTCTCATAAGTGTAGAATTGGCACCAGATCCATGCAAGGCGTGCACAGGCTAGACAAAGACTTAGAGTTGGGATTCTGAGAAAAGAATTGAAGGATTTCTGTTGCAGGAGTGCGCAGGGTCAAAAGCCTTCAACACTTAGAAGTTGTTGAAGATTTTCCGCAAGGAGTGCACACAAGAAGTTCTCAATGGGATGTGAGAAGTCGAGAACAAGCTTAGGAAGAAGTAAACCTTTGAATTCATCGAAGGATACGTGTAGGGAAGCGGATATTGAAAGCTTACAGGGTGTGCAGGTTTAGTGAGAAGGTGAACAAGTCTTCGTGGAGGAAGCGCTTGATTCATTTTCGCAGGAACACTCAAGGATATGAAGCTTAGGAGGAGTATACCTTTGAATCTGTTTGAGGATTGCATGAAAGAAGTGCACATCGAAGGGTTCGAGCAAGTGCGGAAACTTTGCGTACAGGGTGACGAATTCCGTGGAAGAGTGTTTCGTCATTTCGGGGATTTCATCGGCAAGAACAGACAGTCAGAGTTCTCCAAGGAGAATTCATGAGCATCTGAGGGCCATTGGATCTTGAGGAGGTGTAAGAAGGCTACAGTGCAGTAGCAGAAGAATTTTTAAGTTCGGAAGGGCAGAAGCTATCGATTGGGATCACGAGTAGTGTGGGGTTTACTCGTGGTTCGGCATATCGGGAGTTCACGAGGTAAGACTCCAACTTTACGCATCGGAAGCCACGAGGTCGCGAAGGGAGATATTCCTATGGTGACGTAATCCGTGTGGGACTGCAGAAGTGAGTAGACAATAGGTGGCCGAGAGCAGGGAACTCGCGAGTTTGGGGCTCATGAGTTGAAAGCCCAAATATTTGAAGGTTCAAGTCGCGAGGCGCGAGGGTCCGAAGGTGCGAAAGGAGAATCTCGGAGTCTCGTCACATCGGGACTCGGAAGATGGAGAAATTAGTGGTTAAGGTTGCGAGGGAGCAAGGTGCGACATTCCGACAGCCACGTAAGAAGTGTGGACCACAGGTGATAGTGGAAGACAGGTGGCGCAAATTATCAGAGGTTCGGCGTCTCGAGTATCGGGAATCGACGGAGAAGATATTTGATCTTGCGAGTGGCGAAGTCGCGAGGGAGCAAGACTACCATTTCAACATCTCTACTTGTCGCGTATCAGAGATTGAAAATCCAATTTTTTAGAGTCGCGAGTTGCAAGGCGCGATAGAGCGAAGCCCCGACAAGTGAAAAAAAGGGAAACCGCGCGAAGTAACTATGGGTGCAGATCTTCTGATTGGAAGATAGAAGAGCATTGGCGCTCTTCGGGCTGAGAGAAAGAAGGTCCTGGAGGAGGTGATCGTGCTCCGAGGAGTGCGGTGCCGTCAAAATCCATTTCAGTTTGGATGTACCTATGCAGAGCCCCATGGTATTTTAGAACCAGATGTTTCTCAGAGTATTTTATACCCAGCTTGGTGTGCAAGGTATGGAAATTATTTTTGAACTCTAGCATTATTTGGCTCTTCTCTTGCCGCAGTGTGGTCCATCTCATGTATTGGTATTCATAGTTATCAACATGGTAGTATTTTTCTTTGACTGCATCCACACAAAAAATACCAAGTGGGCTCGACCCCATATATTCCAAATTCCTCTGTGGAGCTTTACTCCGAGTAAGTTTCCCACCAATGTTTTACTTGGGGGAGATCCTTGAGGAGTGCAAACATGATCTTTTTCCTGTCGAAAAAAATTTGAAGAGAGAAATAACCTTCTAGCGGATTCAACCATTTTTCTAAGGCATCTGCATCTATCTGGACTTCAAATACAAGAATATCAAAATTAACTTGTACCTTGAAGGAAGAGTTTCCTCCAAAGTGGTCGCTTGATGAATATGTGCATGTTGCTATCGGCAGGCATTGAAGGATGTGGAAAAAATTCTCCATCATTTTGTCCCTCTATCGCGCGAGATCTTTCTCAAGCAACAGGTTAATAGAATATTTTGTTCTATCATTTTTCTTTTCTTCCACCATAGAGGGTTTCCTGAGCGTGCGAGAGCGATTGTCCTCAAGAGAGACAAGCTCGAGACACAACTTGCTATACTTGGACTTTGTCGGGGACATGCACTGAAAAACAATCAAGAGCATCTTGTTATGATACCATTGATCTAGATTATTTTCGGAACGAAATGAAAGCAGAGATATTACAATGAAATACACATAAAAATTTCTAGAAATAAAGAAATACAAAAATACATGATTTCTATGAAAGAAATGTACAAAGACTATAAAAACACATAGTGCAAAACTCGCTAGAATGGTGGCAGCTTTATCTCTGAGAAAAGATGTGATGGTTATGCTCATTTGCAAGAAGATTATTACAATGAGGATTTGAAGGCCTTTTTATTATAAACATGAATGCCAAAACCCTAGACACCCAAAAACCTAACCCTAGCAGATGAAGCACCAAAATTCATGTGAGCCCTGTTGGCGTAATTTAGTACATTAACTTCTTGGGGTCGTAACTTTTCAATATGATCTATGTTTTAGGCGTGTGATAGCCCATTGGAAAGTTATTTTCAAGAACTATGCATTATGTTGTCAAACTCTGACTCTATCTATAGTTTGATTGTGGAAATCCAAGAAAACATTGTTTAGAGGCCCAAAACGGCCCCTGAAGTACAGAAAGGCATAATGACATGAAAACTTCCAAAAGAAGTTAGTTGGAATAGGTGGGCAACCACCAATATCGACCTCAATGTTGTGTAGGGATTTAGGACAACCCCGTAAGTGCAGAACACACAATTAAAAAGAAATGTCCCCATTACAGAGAAATGTGTTGAACTGAAAACTGTCAAGATGAGCCAGTTGGAATTTGGAACAAGTGGGTGTCCACCAATATAAACCTATATCAATCCTCCCCTCTTAAGAAGCAATGGTATCCATTGTGTTGGGTTCCTGGGAAGAGGGGAAAGCATTTTATGAATCTAAATATTGGTGAGTTGCGTGCCTTGTTGGAGAAGTTGTGTTTCTTGGTCTATGGAAGGTTGTCACGAACTTGTTGTTGGTGGCATTGAATCTATTCCACCAACCTATTGTCTCTGGGCTTGATGAGGCATTGTGTAGTAACCATTGTAGGTGAAGAAACAATATCTTATTTCTCTTCTGCAATCTGCTTATGCTGGATAGAAGGTTTTGAGGTTGCAGTGGTTGTAGTGGCCTTTTGTGCATCCTTTGAACAGACTATGAAGAGGATGAATTTTGCAGCATGAGAGATTACGTTGCGGCACTATTTTTGTGGAATAGTAGTCAAAACTACCTCTAGTATCCTATAGAGTTGATCCCGCGGAGTAATAATGACACTACAGGGTCGAGACTTATAAACAACATGACGCTTCCACATATATGGTTGGCCCAAAACAACTTCACATACATCAAGAGGGAAAAAATCACACACTACCTCAACCTTGAAGGGTTGAATGTCATAGGATAGGTGACACTACTGGTTGAAATGGAGATCTCATCCCTCGTGAACCCACCCGATGTTGTATGGTTGCGGGTGTGGTGTTTTTGACAACCCCAACTGTTTGACGACCTCAACTAAGATGAGGTTCTTTTGTCTTTTGTTATCAACAATGAAATGAAATCGGTTCCCCTTCACCCACATCTCTGAATGGAAGAGGTTTTCCCCCTCTTCAGGATCTACTGTTTCTTTTGTTGAATTGTTGTGGTCATGATAGTAGAAGTAGGGTCTGCATTGATGATCTTTCCATTTTCAATATTTTCTGGATCATATTCTGAATCAAGGTTCGGCTCCTTGTCTTTTAACTCAGCCACCAATGACTGTTTTGAGCAACATTCATCGGTGTTGTTCCAGGGGATTTTGTGGAAGTCGCACCACTTCCCAGTGTCATTCTTCATCTTTCATTTACCCTTCTTTTTTTATTTCTCCAACTGGTTGTTGGGAGTCTATCAGTTAGGGTCATATTTACCATGCTTTAATTTTTGCATATTTGTAGACCTGAACTCCCATTTATTCTAGTGCCTAAATTTCTACTCGATTTTGACAACATGTCGATAGGAAACTCCCAATGATAAGATGTT
The DNA here is from genome assembly GCA_000966675.3 of Picea glauca. Lineage (NCBI taxonomy): Eukaryota > Viridiplantae > Streptophyta > Pinopsida > Pinales > Pinaceae > Picea > Picea glauca. The sequence goes on from JZKD02S2359437.1 coordinate 170,486, forward strand.
TGGGAAATCCATTTCATTTTGGATGTACCTATGCAGATCCCCACGGTATTTCATAACCATATTCCGCTCAGAGTCTTTGATAACCAGCTTGGTGCGCAAGGTATGTAAATTATTTTTGAACTTCGGCACTGTTTGGCTCTTCTCTTTCCATAGTGTGGTCCATCTCATGTATTGGTCTTCATAGTTATCAACAAGGTAGTATTATTCCTTGATCGCATCCACACAAAAAATTCCAAGAGATCTCGACCCCATATATTCCATATTCCTCCGTGGAACTTTTCTCCTAGTAAGTTTCCCACCAATGTTTGACATGGGGGAGAGCCTTGAGGAGTGTGAAGGTGTTCTTTTCCCTTTCAGAAAAATTGTGAACAAAGAAATAATCTTCTAGCATATTCAACCATTTTTCTAAGGCATCTACATCTTATATCTGACCTTCAAATACAGGGATATCAAAATTAACTTGTACCTTGAAGGGAGAGCTTCCTCCAAATTGGCCTCTTGATGAAGATGTGTTTGTTTCTATCAGTAGGCATTGAATGATGTGGGAAAAATTCTCCATCATTTCGTCCCTCTGTCACGCGAGAGCTTGCTCAAGCAACAGGTTAATAGAATCTTATGCTTCACCATTTTTCTTTTCTTCCACTATAGAGGGTTTCTTGGGCATGCGAGAGTGATTTTCCTCAAGAGATACAAGCTCGAGACCCAACTTGTTATAGTCGAACCTCATCGGGGACATGCACTGGAAAATGATAAAGAGCAGCATGCTTTGATACCGCTGATATAGATTATTTTCAGAACGAAATGAAAGAAGACATATTACAATGAAATACACATAAAAATTGCCAGAAATAGAGAAATAAAACAATACATGATTTCTATGAAATAAATGTACAGAGACTGTAAAAATATAGAGTGCAAGACTCACTAGAATGGTGGTAGATTTATCTCTAAGAAGAGATGTGACAGCTACGCTCATTCAGAAGAAGATGATTACAATGAGGCTCTGAAGACATTTTTATGATAAACGTGAATGTCAAAACCCTAGACATCCAAAAACCTAACCCTAGGAGATGAAGTGCCAAAAGTCATGTGGGCCCCATTGGGGTAAGTTAGTACATTAACTTCTTAGGGTCGTAACTTATACATATGACATCCAGTTTAGGTGTGTGATAGCCCATTGGAAAGTTATTTTCGAGAACTACGTATTATGTCATCAAAATTTGACTCTGTCTATTGTAATATCCCCAAGTAGAACTCCAATTGTAATTATGAATTGTAAACATGTTTTATAGGCTGGTGAGTCAAGTTATAATAATCTAGAAGGCTTATGTGTTTATTAGGTTGGAGAACCTATATGCTAAGGCCATTAAGCCTGATTTTTTATATGTAAATATTCGCATCATTAATATAATTACATAGTTGGGTGTAGACTGACCACGAAGAAAGCGTTATGGGGGAATAATCTCCACTAGGTAGGGAAAGGGAAGGGGCTAAGAGTCTAGGAAACGGGGCTAAGCTAGAGGGCTTACCTCTAAGGTAATAATATGATATTATTATTTCCTAGAGGCTAAGGTTTGGACATAACCTATGTTGTCCTACGTTCCTATGGGAAGGGAATGAATTTTAAGTGGAGCTCATGCAGCTTCAGGAAGACATGTGTCAACTTGGGCGCATGCAGTTTTAGGTGGGAAAGTCAATTCGTTGGGATTCCCTCATGATGGTGGGAATATTCCCCACACAGACAGAGAGCCTTCACGTAGCCATATTTTTCCTCCATTGTTGACCTCTACAACCTCGGGGAAACTAGCACACCGTGCTATGAAGCTAACTTTTTTTTCCTGTGAAGCATAACACGACTGCATAGTGCCTGAGCCAGATCACACCTTAGCCATTTGTTGTTTCTACCCACGTCTTCTCTGAACTGGTGTGGCTTGATGTCATTATCGGAGCCCATACCCGATTTTTCTTCTGTGATTACCCTTTGGACTTAGGAGTTGTATAGAAGAAGCAGCTTGTTAGGCCTGTGAGCAACTCTCTCTAGGTGAGAGAGTGTGTTGAGGAAGTGAGCTCTCCTAGAGGAAGTATAATAGCAGCTATAGATCCCTAAGAATTCTTGATCCATCATGTTGTTGAAGCCCTGAAAAGGGAGGTGTAGCAGCCGATGGACTGTGTGACAGTGAAGGTGTACACTCCTAGGGTGGAACTGACATGTGGGGAATGAGAGTCTGTGATTTGTGGGCGTAAGTGGATCCTTGGAGGAATTCCTTCCTGTTGAACTGTGTGACTTCCCTATCAACCTTGCCTAGCCTAGAAATCCCTTGCTCGATGGAGTTTAGTCCCATATCAGGGGTGACCCACTGCTGAGAGTGATGAGCAGCGTGGTCTAGGGCTGAGAGGTTCGTGGAAGGTCTACACACAGTTTGTGGTCTTATATTAAGAGATAAGTGCCACTTCTATGTTCATTTACATGCTGTGTAATTGTACATGTGATATAATTGATGAGTAATGCTTGGATATATTGTATATGTTGTATGTGTAGGCTTACTTTTATTTCCGCATTAATATGTGTATTATTAGAATATCATATGTATATGTTTATATATATGTAGATGATAATTATCATTTCTATGTTTATATGGATGTGTATGATGTTTCTGAAAGTATCTATGTGTGGAATAGCCCAGTAGATTAAGGTTGGGGTTGTCACAGAATGGTATCAGAGCATGAAATTTTCTTTTAGTGGCATGGCCCAGCCTATTGGTCTATGGTCAGGGATGTAGCAAATATACAGTTTATTAGGTAGTGTTACATGACAAAGGTTGATGGTCGGGGACGTTACAAAATGGTATGAGAGTGAGGTTTCAACACTAAGCCTGGATGGGCAATGAAAGTGGAAGTTGAAGAAAAGGTTTTGGAAAGGAATAGTTGTTGAAATGAAAAAAATTGAAGTTCAGAGCCCAATTTTCAACACAGAGCCTGAATTGGGCCATATAAGTGGTTATGGAATCAAAATCTTAGAGAAAATTCTTGTCGAGAGGGAAAAAAATTGAATTTCAGAGCGTCCCAGAATGCCAAGAGAACACCTTGGTCGTGTTTGGAAGCTCAAGAGGTATAGTGGTTCAAGAAAGAGAGTAGAGAAAAGAGATTGCAGTAACAGTGGGTTTGGAACCACAAGGTTTGAAGTTGGGTCATAAGATCTGCGCAGGGGAAAGGCCAACGTTTTCCAATCATCGGATCTGGAAAAAGGTGCATGAGATTTAACCTTCAATTCCTTTAGACTGCGTGACTTCGGTGAAGTTTATGTGTTATAGAGAAAAAAGCGGTCGAAGCCCAAAGTTTTGAAGTCCCAGAGTGGATCTATGTTGTAGATCTAGGGAAAATTACTTGACCATTGGATTGGTCAAAGACAGATCAAATTCGTTAGATCAGGCCAAGAGAAAGAGGTAAGGCATTGCGGTGAAGAGAAAATTTTAGTCATCATATTTGAGCGCAAGTTATGGTGAGCCGTAGATCTCATGGAAGTTCATAAATTCAACACTTCGGGAGAAATGGAGTGTGATAGAGAAAAAAACTCCCGAAGTCCAAAGTTAATCCGAACCGTCCATAAAAGGGGACATGTGTCAGCAAATTGACTCATTCGGGAGAAACAAAGTGTTATAGAGATAAAAAAATCCCGAAGTCCCGAAGTTCGGAGTTAATATGGACCGTCCATCAAAGGAGACACATGTCGACAGATTGACTCATTCGGGAGTTTGGCATTCGGGAGAAACAAAGTGTGATAGAGAGAAAAAATATTGAATTCTCGAAGTCCGGAGTTAATTCGAACTGTCGATCAAAGGAGACATGTGTTGGTGGATTGACTCATTCGGGAGTTTGGCATTCGGTAGAAACAAAGTATGATAGAGTGAAAAACTCCCAAAGTCCCGAAGTCCAGAGTTAATCTGGACCGCCCATCAAAGGAGACACGTGTTAGAAGATTGACTTGTTCAAGAGTTCGGCGCTCGGGAGAAACAAAGTGTGATAGAGTGAAATTATCCCAAAGTCCCAAAGTCCAGAGTTAATCTGGGTCGTCCATCAAAGGAGACATGTGTTAGAAGATCATATTATTCAGAGTTTGTCATTTGGAAGAATTGGAGTGTGCTAATGTGAAAATATTTCAAAGCCTAGAAGCTCAAAGTTATGAAGTCGAAGAGTCGAAGTGATGATGACATTACCCTGGGTGATGTGGACTTCCCTAGTCCTGCCATGTGTCACCACCTTAATTGATGATATTTGTACTATGTTTCCCTCCGAAGGTTAAGAATCTTGGGAGTTCAGCATTCGAAAGATTTGAGGTGTGAAAGTGTAAAATATTTCGAAGACTCGGAGTTCCGAAGTCCCAAAGTTTCGAAGTCCCAAAGTGACATGACTTGCTGACGTCACATGAGATGACATGGACACACAAGATGTGTGCCACGTGTCAGTCAGTCATGTACCCTTCGAAGAATGATTATGCCAGTTAAAACATGACACGTCTCACCCGCCTGATTGGGCCACATGTCCGTTTCTAGTATTTGGACACGTGGCACTTCCCTTGAGTATGGTCGGTGGGGCCCTTGATGGATTGTACAAAGCAGTTGAACTTGGTCAAGAATTGTTAAATTTTGAAGATTCATGAAGCTCTGGAGAGCGGAGTAAATCCTCATCGTCGATCGAGGAGGGACACGTGACAGTAGATCATGTATTCTGGAGACTTGGTACTTCGGAGGATTCAAGGCATAGATAGTTAAGATTGGGGACTCCCGAAGGCCCAAAGGCTAGATTCCATCTCAACCATTGATCGGGAGAGGGTATGTGGCAATAGATGCAGCAGTCCAAAGACTTGGTACTCCGAAAGGTTTGAGAGTGTGGGCAGTTTAGAACTCTCGAAGCCCAGAGTCCCAGAGTTGATCATGGTCATTGGTTAACGAGAAGGCGCAATCCGTTGATTTGTTGTTCTTGAGTTTGTCCATCTGGAACTCTAGCGGACCTGTAGAGTAGTGTTTTGAAAACTCCCAGAGCCAGAGTTCCATAATAGATCTTATCCATTGGATGATGGGAAGTCGTGGACCGTCGATCCACCATTCTTCGTGAGTTCTCCAAATTCAGTGCTCTGGGGAATTAGAGGTTTGGAGTTGCGAGAACCCTCGAAGCCCAAAGTTCCAGATCCCTAAGGTCACTAAGCTCTAGATAAGTTCCTATTAGACTAGCGCTTGGTCACAGCCTATGGTCACATGAAATTGGGAGCCAAAGAAAGAGGGCTAGTGCCCAAAATTTTTTTTAAGAACAGAGAAGGGCTTAGAGATAGAGCTCGTGGGGTCCATGATTGAACAAACCTGCATCAAAATAAGTAAAGAAGGTATGTAAACCTAAAGAGAGGATCCAGTAAAGATCCAAGAGCCAATTCAACTCTGTGAAATAAAAATAGTTGTACAAATATTGCCTTCCAGAAAGCACCATTGTGAAAACAATTATAACTTTATGCTCAGGATTTTGAATTGAGCAAGGAGTCAATCATTGGAAAGTTCTTGAAAAGAGGATTTCAAGTATTCATCCATCTGTGATACATGATAATGCATGAACCATAAGTTCATATGGACATGCAAAGAATGGGAATAAGGAAGGAAGGTTTTATGGAATATGAAAGAGTTTGGAGATAATATGTGACATATCCAAGAATCAGTCTCGCAGTTGGTGATAGCACCTCCATTATTTCTATCAGAATGCACAATGGAAGCATGGCATGAAGGTCATCAAATATGGCATGATAGAAGTTGAATATGCATGTCAGAAGATTAAATCAAATTGCTTCAAGAAAGAAGTTGATGTTAACTAACCAAGGTTACTCAGAGAACACGACTGGAGTTATAATTCATTCATGCAGGAGTTGGATCAGAGGAATGCTAAAAATTAATATCAGCATAATAGGTGGTTGCAAGTATGCAAGGTACAAAAGGAAGGACTCATGGATGGATTCAATTCCATGAACATCTTAAGAAAATGGAAGAAGAAATCATGAGGTAGATATCAAGTCAAGAATAATTTAAAAGTGAAATGATTTCTAAATAGAAAACAAAAAGTAACCATGAAGAAGAAAATGGTTCTATGCATGGGTTTGAATACAGAGGAGATGGTGCCTGACAGGAATCCATCTTAAGTGACATAGAGCGATGAATGGAAACTAAGAGGTTGTAGGTATCACTTGAAGCTATGATGGTAAGGTAAAATAAGTACTTTCAGTTAATTCCATGCAGATAGCAAAGGACGCATATGTGCATCCTTACAGTGTGCTAGAGATTGGCAAGGAAAGTCAAGTTTGAGGCTAGTTGGAAAAGAGAAGAGAAGAGTACAAGAAAACCTCAAGTACTAAAATATTCAATCGGGAAAGGGCTGAAGGAGTTCAATTCTGAAGAGTAATTGGATATTGAAGATCCAAAGTCTATAAGACAGCATGTTTGGAATTATAATTCATCCAAATATGGGTTATAATCATGTACAATGACTACAATGAGAGCACAAGAAGATTCGAGAATCTGGGAAGAATTAAAGACTTATGGGATCTACAAGGAAAAAATTTATAGGGAGAAAGAAATTGTTGCAATTTTGTTGGCAGCAAGTATGTTATGGCTTGTTGGGACAACTAAAGAAAAAATGCTTGCATGTTTACAAAGTGTTGTTGGTGATGTTGTTGCATATGGAAGAAAGCAACAAAAAGCTAAAGTGTTGGTTATAAGTCTGATAAAAGAAGCATGAAAGCTTCTACTGTCATCATCTAATCATGTAACATCAAATTAGTTTAATGGAAGCTATGTAGGTAAGTATTCTCTTTTGAAATTATGTTACATAATTGCCAAAGGGAAATTTAGGTAAGAATTTTCCTCGATTGATTTTTTATGATACACATGATAGTATTATTTGAATGTATTAACATGAATAAGATATTGTTAGATGTGGTAAAAGCTAGAGGCCTGTCATAGTTATCAAATATTTTTAACTTTTGAATGCATACACTAACATAGTAGAATGTCATGTTAATTTGGTTATGAGGTAATAACCAAAGAAATAAAAGATAAGAACTTGGTATATGAATGAATGTTAGTAAAGCTAGTCATGTATGAGACCAGAACATGGTTGGATATGGAAAAGTATGGATATGGGAAGGTTATGAACCACATAGGTACTAAAATATTCCTACCTTTAAATAAAACTTGGACTGCAACCTTTTTGCTAACACTAATGAACACCGCAGAATTATATTGTTGGTGTAGTGTTCAGGTCGAAAAGGAAGGCATCCAATTAATTGGGAAAACAATAGGAAGTGCTTGGATAATGTGTTAGAACATTGTCCAGAATTCCAACTTATGGATGGTGAGATACATGACTGAGACAAAGAGCATTTTTTAATTCAATGCAAGGTGCATTGAGAATTGCACTCATGCATAGTAAGTGATAGAATTGTATACTTGAATGCATTTGTTGAATGTGTTTTGTAAGTACATGCATATATATTATTGCATGGAAATAATTGTTACTAACAATTTTAATGTTGTTAACTCATGAAGTTGAGGACATTTCAGGAGTTGTTAGATATTGCAATAGAAAAGTTGCAAGTCAAGTAGTCACATAAACATTGACTACAGAAAAATTTTGTGTTCAAAAAAAAAAAAGTAATGAACTTACATATATTAATTATGAACATGCATACGCATAGAATGATGAGTCATTCTATTTTATTAAATTGTTTGGTAATTATGATTGAATTTCTAGGTGCAGGAAATTCTAAGATCACTGCATATGGTTTTGTACATATTATAATTGAATTATGATGTAAAGGAAATACTGACAATTGTTGGTTGTATGCAAGAGGAAACATTGCAGGAAAAATGGTATGCAGTTTGGTTCTTGTGGAAAACCACAAGGAAGGATACACTCCTAATATGGCAACAGACAAGAAGAATTATGAAATACAATGTCATGTTTTGGGGAAAAGTTGAATTCCCTTTTGAACTAACTTTGAGTTCCTAAATGAATTCTTGTGTGTTCTCTCATGATAACTGCATGTGAGTGATGTAGATGAGATGATATTGATTAAAATTGGAATGTTGATTACAAAGAGTGGCTCAGGGAAGATGTTGATTGGAGACAATGGATCTTACCCTGTGGATCCTTGGTGGATCTGGATGTGTGTACACTACTCCTTGGGTTTCCTTGGATAAGGTTGGAGCCCTGAAGGGAGAAGTGTGGGGATAGGTTCCCTGGTGATCTGAAAATGAAGAAGACTTGTATTCTCAAAAATATTTGCAAGTTTTAATTCATGTGTTCAAATGCAAATGGATCAATTTTGAAAACACAAATTTTATAAAAATTACACATTCAAGATGCATATAAATAGCAGCAAATAAAAGTGAACAGAAAACACATAACACAACAAATGATAAAGGAGATCACCCCTCTCTTGGGCTACATCTCCTGGTCCAGCTTCCAATGGATATTTTATATTATTTGCTCAAAGTGCTCAAATATGTTATTTACAATGCTCAAAATTCCAAATAGATGGCTCCAATGGCTTCAGAACATCCAAAAACCCCTAGCTGGGCTTTTTCGGCACCTCGTTTGGCCAAAAATTGAAGAAGATAGGCTTCCTAGAAGTTCCCCTTCAAACTTGTTGTCTCTGGATCGCCAAAATGCACCCTTGCCTCCTCAACCTAGCCCCAACGTGCATATATGTGTAAAAACCTAGCATCGGGTGCAACCGATGTGAACTGTAGGATGGTTATGCACCTTGGCCCCTAAACGCCAAGGCCAAGGGCACATGGGCCACCATATGACCACGCGTATATATAAAAAAAGCCAAAAGTTTTAAATAGTTAGAAAGACGTGCCCATGGTCACATCGTATACACATAATATCAGGGCTCATACGAAAGGGGCTATATGATAAATGGTCGGATAGGCATGCATATGGTAATGGTGGTTACATTGTATACACATAGGACTGGGGGCCGAGGCTAAGCCCCAGCCCAGTCCGCGCCCCAACACACAATACATTTCAATTTAAATAAAATGTTTACCATGTATATTATAAGATTCATATGGTGGTGCACCGGTTGGGTGGCCCTTCCCAAGGCTTTACCCCTACCCAAAGGTCAGGGGGTCGAATCTAGCCAACAACATAAATTTTAAGTCAACGCTAGGGTGACACGTGGCGGCCACTGAGTGGGCCACGTGTCAGTGCTTCATTCGCCATCAATGACATGTGTCATATGCCAACTCATCCACAATCCTGCCAACCAACACCTGCCATGTGTCGTATGGCCCTGCCACGTGTCATACGGCTCTACCATGTGTCGTACGATCTACCACATCAGCATCCGTACGGACTATACAGTCAGCACATTTTTTTGCTTGTTTGTCATTTTGAACAGAACACGATATCTCTCTCATCTGATGTCCATTTGACCCCAAATGAGTTGCATTGGGTTCGTGACAATGAGGCCTACGCTCTCGTTCGATTTGAAGCAATTCTGAGAACTTTTAATTTTGAGCAAAATTTGATCCCCTGGATCACCCGATATGAGGCCTAGAGGGTACCTGGAGACCTATGAGGGTAGTTGGAACTCTTGGAGCCACAGTTCTCTGAGACTTCCTATCTATCTTGTGTTGGAGCCCTGGAAGGAAGGTCATACTACCTTGGGTTGTACAGGCATGTATGGAATGAGATACCATTGGTTGGAGTGTTGTTGAGGTTTGGTACCTCGGCCTAGACCATGTTGATATGGATTGTGGACCGTGGCTATCTTGGGAATCCATTGCCCTAATGGATTCATAAACTTGCTCAGGGATGGGAGGTTTTGATGCAGGAGCATCATTGGCAAGCACGCAGAGGTAGGACCACTCAACACATGTGAGTTCTTCCATAAATTCAACGTTCATAGTTGCTATCGATTTTGAAATCCACCTTCACTCAGCGTTGAAATTCACCTTTAGAGGCACGCTTGAACCGATGCCGAATTTTACCCTTTGAGGCACGTTTTGAAATTTGTAAACAAAGCAGGAGTTTCCACTTCAGCTATGGAATGTGATTGAACTAAGATAGTGTAGGATGAATTTTAGAGTAGGAAAGTATCTAGGGGAAACCCTAGAAACATCTTTGAGTTATGTAGAAGTTGACACACCCAGTTAGAACAGAGCGGGGAATACAGAGAGAAATTAGTTGTAAGAGAGAACTGCGAAGTTAGCAGGAGATCTCAGTATTTTTGATTTACTGTAATTTTGAATGTATTTGGTAGCCATTAGGCACTTATGAATATAACAGAATGGAAAATTGACCCAAATGTGTGATGTTTGGACTGTGTGCAATTTCCCTGTTATTTTTTGTTTTATAAACAAGTGAATGGAACTGTAAGATTTGGGCAGTTTCAATTATTTCTCTTCATTGAAGCTCTGCAAGGTGTGAATCAAGCGAAGAGAGAACACCAGGAGATCAGGAGGAATCTCTCTGTGAGAAACCCCTAGATCTGAATCATTGAATCCCTTGGACGCAAGGAGTGCCTGGGAATTTGAGGCTTACACGAGGTAAAGCTCAGGAGGAATAGTGTTTCATAGAAGTGTTATCGAGACCCAGAAAAACCCATCTCCCTGGAAGAAGTGAAGATCGAGCCTTCAAGGACTTAGAAATTCTTCTAAGTCTGAAGTGAGTAAAATCTCAGGAGGAAGAACATCGTCGAGCATTGGATCATGGCGGAAGATCCCACAGACTGTCCGATTTGAGGGAGAAGTGAAAGCTTTAATGCTACATAGATCTAGGAGATCTGAATGGATGGTGGAGAACTCTCGAGGAGGGTCATGAAATACCGCCAATCGTTGGATCAAGTGGAGCTACAAGGAGGTCAGCGATGAGGAAGAGATCTGAGACATAGATCTCAGGGACTATCATGAGTCGTTGATCGAACGCCAAGGCATTTCGACATTTCAGCACTTCATCATTTCGGTATTTCGACAACCGGGAGTTCCAAGGAACAGGGATACGACAAAGGTCCTTGTCTCCCGAAACCCCGAATCGCGAAATAGAGAAATAGCGAGATCAAACATGGACCGTAGATCTTAGGAGCTATTGTAAGTTGTTGATTGAATGCTAAGGCATTTCGGCATTTCGGCATTTCAGCGTTTTGCATTTCGGTACTTCGGCAACCAGGAATCCCAAGGAGCAGAGATATCCCCTGTGTTCTGATTTTTTGAAATGTGAAACCCCGAAGAGATAGGTGCTGGGACATTTTGGCATTTTGGCCACCAGAGGTTCGAAAGGGGAAAGGAGGGACCCTTGCATCATGATTCCCTGAATCACGAAACCTCGAAAGGGCGAACATCAAGCTATTTCGGCATTTTGTGAACCAGGATTTCGAAAGACAAAGAACAGGGGAGCGCTTGCATCGCGATTCCCCAAATCAAGAAAGTTGATAGCACTTTGGCATTAAGCATGTGGACACAAAACTGTGGTCATGTGGACGGAGGCTAAGGGAGGAGCCAAATCTCGTTAATCCCTTTTCGAAATTTTGGGTCCTGAGAGGTTGAAGGACCAAGAATCGTCTGTCGCTGGAATCGCGAATTCCGAAATACCGAAAGGCGGAACGTGGTCATGGGTAGATTTTGACATTTCAGGGTTCAGGTATTCGAGAAACTAGGAGTCAAGAGACATGGAGTCCCGGCTCGCGAAATTGTGAAACCCCAAAATGCAAAAAGGAGGCACGCACAGGTTTTCTCAAGACCTGCACCAGAGGACGAAGGGACCTGTGGATCTGTCCAAAGGATTCCAGCAGGAGCCTGAAGGGCCATTTCGGCTCAAGGAAGAGAACGATCCAGAGATCGAGAGGTCGCAGAACCCTTCTAAAGTAGGGGGTCTGCATCAAGTGGTATCAGAGCCTCATTTTTTCATCTATAGACTTTAGGTGAAGGAGCAAAAGAAGGAGACAAAGAACTCGGAGTTGTACTCTGTGTGTGACAGATAGTCAAAATAATTCTGCCAAGAAGATGAGAGCTACCTTTATCCAACCGTGTTGTAGAGAGGTAGATGCAAGAGCTTCATGCCCGATTGGAAACAATGGAAGCAACATAGAGGAGAGCACCTAATGTTGGGGATGTCAGTGATGCAAAAAGTGAAGAGGTTGAGGTTGAAGAAGCTGCAAGAGAGGATGCTTCAGAAGAACGATTGTTGAAAGCAATTGCCAGATTGGGAGGCAGATCTAAGATAGAGGTCCCCATGTATGAGGGAAATCTAGATGTTGCAAAACTATTGGACTAGATAAGGTCCATGGACAAACACTTCGACTATGAAGATGTCGATGAGGAAAAGAAGGTGAAGTAGGCAGTCACCAGGCTAAAAGGGCATGCAGCACTATGGTGGGACAAACTGCAGGCTAAGAGGAGAAGTAAAGGAAAACAGAGGATAAAGAGTTGGGACAGGATGGTAGCCAAATTGAAGGCTAAGTTCATACCCAAAGACTACCAAATCAATCTGTTCAGGAAGCTACAAAACCTAAGATAGAAAGGGATGACAGTCAAGGAGTACACCGAGGAGTTCTACCAGCTGAACATCAGAACTAGACAAAGGGAGAGAGACGAAGAAAGATTCGCCAGATATATAAATGGCTTGAGATATGAAATCCAGGATGAACTTAGCATGATGTCAGTAAGGACTATGGAAGATGCTTATCAATTTGCACTGAAGGCAGAGGAGAAGCTGACCAGAAAACAGAATCAATGAGGAAGAGGTAAAGGCTTGGTCCCAAGCAAAAGCAAGGGATTTAACCGTGACAGAGCACATCAATCTAAGGACGAGGCTGAGAAACCACATAATCACTCAGAACAAGGAGGAAGTTCATGAGGAAGACAGAATGGTGGAAGAAACTCTTCTAGAGGAAGAGGCAAAGGAGGAGTAAGGTGTTATAACTGTGGAAAGATAGGGAACATGTCTTGGGAATGTCCCGAGAAGAAGAAGAAAGGACGAGAAGCTCACATTTTAGAAGCACAACAAAGAGATGTTGAGGCAAAAGGAGCAGAGGATGGAGCATCCCTGATGTTGAGAAAAGTTCTCTTAAAACCAGAGGCAAAATTTGAAAAGCCAGTGCAGAGAAACAACCTCTTCAGGATAGCTTGCAAGACTAAGGACAAAGTATGCAAGGTGATCATTGACAGTGGGGGTACTGACAACCTAGTATCCACAGAGATGGTGGAGAAACTGGAGCTAAATACACCTGCACATCCAAGGCCATACAAAGTCTCATGGCTACAAAAAGGACATCAGGTAACGATCGCTAAACAATGCCTGGTTGAAATTAAAATAGGAGGATATAAAGATGAAATCATATGTGATGTAATTCCCATGTACGTGTGCCACAATTTTTTGGGAATACCATGGCAATTTGACAAAAATGTCATTCACGATGGAAGGAAGAATACATATACATTGGAGAAGAATGGTAGGACGCATATGTTGCTGCCAATGGAGGAGAAAAGAGCAAAAGAGGAAGCCAACACAAGCATACTTCTCATGAGTGGGAAGGAACTCCTGAAAGAAGTCAAAGAAGAACAGGAGATGCAGTTCGCTCTGGTGAGGAAGCCCAAAGTCATCCTTACAAGTACGTCAATGGATGATTTTCCTGAAGAAGTTTAGGATCTACTGGATAATTTTTTTGATATAGTGGTGGATGAGTTGCCAAACTCATTGTCGCCCATCAGGAGTATCATTCATCATATCGACTTGATACCAAGAGCAAGCCTACCAAACAAAGCAGCATACAGATTAACACCTCAAGAGAATGAAGAGGTGAGGAACCAAGTCTAAGAGTTGTTGGATAAGGGTTTAGTCAAAGAAAGTTTGAGCCCATGCACAGTACCCACTGTGTTAAGCCCAAAGAAAGATGGAGGATGGAGAATGTGCACAGAGTCAAGAGCCATCAACAAGATCACCATTAGGTACAGATTCCCTTTACCAAGAATGGATGATTTAATGGATTGCTTAAGTGGAGAAAATTTTTTTTCTAAGATAGATTTGAAAAGTGGATATCACCAGATCAGGATGAGAGAAGGTGATGAATGGAAAATAGCCTTTAAGATGAATAAAGGTCTGTATGAGTAGATGGTTATGCCATTTGGCCTAACGAATGCCCCAAGCACTTTTATGAGGTTGATGAATGAAATTCTAAAAGATTTAGTTCGCAAGTTCGTGGTTGTATATATGGACGATATACTAATTTTTAGCAAGACTAAAGAGGAGTATTTGAGACACCTAACGCTAGTAATGAGGAGGCTACAGCAGGAGAAGTTGCTGATCAATTTGAAGAAATCCTCTTTTATGAAGACAAAACTCATTTATTTGGGTTTTGTGATCTCCTCGAATGAACTGAAGATGGATCCAGAGAAGGTGAAAGCGATTAGAGAATGGTCGTCACCAAGGAGCATGTTCAAGGTAAGAATCTTTCATGGTTTAGCAAGTTTTTATAGAAAGTTCATTAGAGACATTAGTGGGATTTGTGCACCAATAATGGATACAATGAAGAAGCGGCACAAGTCTTTTAAATGGATAGAGGAGGCTGAAAAAAGCTTCAATATACTGAAGGAGAAGATAACAGAACGACCAATTCTAGTCTTGCCAAATTTCTAAAAGACATTTCAGGTAAGATGTGACGCAAGTGGATTTGCAATAGGAGCAGTTCTAAGTCAGGACAATCGACCTATTGCCTATTTCAGAAAGAAGCTGAATGAGACTAAGAGGAAATACTCCACATATGACAAGGATTTTTATGACATAATTCAAGCTTTGAAGAAATGGAGGCATTAACTTGTCCCGAAAGAGTTTGTCTTGTACAGCGATAACCAAGCTTTACAATTCATAACCCGACAAGAAAAACTGAATCAGAGGCATGCAAAATGGGTTGAATTTATGAAAAATTTTACTTTTTTCATAAAACATATTGCGGGGAATGCTAACAAAGTTGTTGATGCGTTAAGAAGGAGATGTTTAATTTTGCAGGAATTCCAGTTGAAGACCTTGGGGTTTGAACACCTTAAGGATATGTATTGTGATGATACATATTTCAAGGAGGCCTATGAAGCATGTACAAGCCCTGTACTGAGAGATAGAAGTCAGTGGATAGAGTATATGGTTCAGGAAAGATTGTTTTTAGAGGAAATCAATTGTGAATACCAAGATGCTCAATGAGGGACAATCTTTTGAAGGAGAAGCATAGTGGAGGATTGGCTGGACATTTCGGCCACGATAAAACGTTTTCACAATTGAGCAGTTCATACTATTGGCCAGGTATGAGAACAGAGGTGATAAATTTTTTGAAAAAATGTAGGATCTGCCAACATGCGAAGGGGAAAAGACAGAACACTGGATTGTATCAACCATTTCCAATACCAGAGAGGCCTTGGGATGAAATAAGCATGGATTTCATGTTGGAATTGTCAAGAACACAAAGGGGATTCGATTCCATATTTGTAGTGGTGGATAGGTTTTCAAAAATGGCACATTTCATCCCATGCTAGAAGACCAGTGATGCAACACATGTTGCAAATCTGTTTTTCAAAGAAGTTGTGAGACTTCACGATCTACCTAGGAGCATTGTCTCAGATAGAGACACAAAATTTGTTGGTCACTTTTGGAAGATGTTGTGGAAGAAGATGGGGATGAATTTTTCCTTCAGCTCAGATTATCACCCTCAGACAGATGGGCAGACTGAGGTGGTAAATAAAAGTTTGGGAAAATTATTGAGAAGCCTGGTTACTGAACACCATAACCAGTGGGATCAGCTTCTGCCACAAGCAGAATTTGCATACAATGACTCACCAAATAGAAGCACTGGAAGGATCCCGTTCCAAATACTTTATATAATTCAAACCAGGGGAGTGTCTAAGTTAAGGGACTTGGAACAGGGAGAGATCAGAAGCGCTAGAGCAGAGGATTTTGTTGTTGATATGCAGAGACTCCATAGTCAGATCAAGGAACAATTATAGATTTCTAACCAGAAATACAAGCACAGGTTTGATCAACATCGTAGGGAAATTCAATTTGAAGTGGGAGATCAAGTTCTAGCACATCTCAGAAAGGAAAGGTTCCCTAGGGGAACATATAACAAATTGAAGATGAAGAAGATAGGACCCTTTAAGATCTTGAGGAAGTTTGATGCAAATGCCTATGAGATCGAGCTGCCAGATGGTGTGGGCATTTCAACCATATTCAACATTTCATACCTATACCCTTATAGGAAAGATGACACAGAAGGTTCAGAAGATCAAGGAAAAATTCAGTGGGATAAACAGATGCATGTGGCAGAAAAGCCGCAGATGGAGAAAATTCTGGATCAAAGGATTGGCAAAAAGACCAGGAGGAAGACTTATTTTGAGTATCTGGTCAAATGGAAGGGATGCCCAATAGAAGATGCCAGTTGGGAAAACCAAGATTCTATCCAGAAGCAGGGAAAATTAGTATAGAATCTCATGGACAGGAGTCCATGAATTTTTATCAAGGGGAGTATGATGCAGGAGCATCATTGGCAAGCGCACAGAGGCAAGACCACTCAACACATGTGATTTCTTCCAGAAATTCAATGTTGATAGTTGCTGCCAATTTTTAAATCCACCTTCACTCAGCACTGGAATTCACCTTTGGAGGCACGCTTGAACCGATGCCGGATTTTACCCTTTGAGGCACGTTTTGAAATTTGTAAACAGAGCAGGAGTTTCCACTTCAGCTATGGAATGCAACTGAACTAAGATAGTGTAGGATGAATTTTAGAGTAGGCAAGTAACCAGGGGAAACCCTAGAAACATCTTTGAGTTATGTAGAATTTGACACACCCAGTTAGAACAGAGCAGGGAATACAGAGAGAAATTAGCTATAAGAGAGAACTGTGAAGTTAGCAAGAGATCTCAGTATTTTTGAGTTACTGTAATTTTGAATGTATTCGGTAGCCATTGGTCACTTGTGAATATAACAGAATGGAAAATTGACCCAAATGTGTGATGTTTGGACTGTGTGCAATTTCCCTGTTATTTTCTATTTTATAAACAAGTGAATGGAACTATAATATTTGGGCAGTTTCAATTGTTTCTCTTCATTGAAGCTCTGCAAGGTGTGCATCGAGCGAAGAGAGAACGCCAAGAGATTAGGAGGAATATCTCTGTGAGAAACCCCTGGATCTGAATCATTGAATCCCTTAGATGTAAGGAGTGTGCAGGAATTCGAGGCCTACACGAGGTAAAGCTCAGGAGGAATAGTGTTTCAGAGAAGTGTTATCGAGACCCAGAAAAACCCATCTCCCTGGAAGAAGCGAAGACCGAGTCTTCAAGGACTTAGAAATTCTTCTAAGTCTGAAGCAAGTAAAATCTTAGGAGGAAAAATGTTGTCGAGTGTTGCATCATGGTGGAAGATCCTACATACCATCCGATTTGAGAGAGAAGTGAAAGCTTTAACGCTGCGTAGATCTAGGAGGGGAGATCTCAGAGATCTAAACGGATGGTGAAGAACTCTTGAGGAGGGTTGCGAAATACCGCCAATAGCTGGATCAAGTGGAGCTGCAAGGAGGTCAGCGACGAGGAAGATATATGAGCCATAGATCTCAGGGACTATCGTGAGTCATCGATCGAACACCAAGTCATTTTTGTGTTTCGGCACTTCGGCATTTCGATATTTCGACAACCGGGAGTAACAAGGAATAGGGATACGACAGAGGTCCTTGTCTCCCAAAACCCCGAATCGTGAAATAGTGAAATAGCAAGATCGAACATGGATCATAGATATCAAGAGCTATTGTGAGTCGTTTATCGAACGCTAAGACATTTCAACATTTTGACGTTCGGCATTTCGGTACTTCGACAACCAGGAATCCCAAGGAGCAGAGATATCCCCTGTGTTATGATTTCGCGAAACATGAAACCCCAAAGGGATAGGTGCTGGGATATTTCAGCATTTTTCCATTTCTGCATTTTGGCCACCAGAGGTTCAAAAGGGGAAAGGAGGGACCCTTTCATC
The DNA here is from genome assembly GCA_000966675.3 of Picea glauca. Classification (NCBI taxonomy): domain Eukaryota; kingdom Viridiplantae; phylum Streptophyta; class Pinopsida; order Pinales; family Pinaceae; genus Picea; species Picea glauca. The sequence continues at coordinate 188,534 of JZKD02S2359437.1, forward strand.
GCGATTCCCCAAATCGCGAAACCCCGAAAGGGCGAACATCAAGTCAGTTCGGCATTTCGTGAATCGGGATTTCGAAAGACAGAGAACAGGGGAGTGCTTGCATCGCGATTCCCCGAATCACGAAAGTCAAGAGCACTTTGGTGTTAAGCATGCTGACACAGAACTATGGTCACATGGATAGAGGCTAAGGGAGGAGCCAAAGCCCATTAAGCCCTTTTCAGCATTTCCAGACCCGAGAGGTTGAAGGACCAAGAATTGTCTACCACTGGAATTGCGAAATCGTGAATTCCGAAATCCCAAAAGGCGGAACGTGGTCACGGGTAGATTTCGGCATTTCGAGGTTCAGGTATTCGAGAGACCAGGAGTCAAGAAATTTGGAGTCCTGGCTCACAAAATCGTGAAACCCCAAAACGTGAAAAGGAGGCATGCGCAGGTTTTCTCAGGACCTATACTAGAGGATGAAGGGACCAGTGGATCCGTCCAAAGGATTCCAGTAGGAGCCCGAAGGGCCATTTCATCTTAGGGAAGAGAATGATCCAAAGACCGGGAGGTCACAGAACCCTTCTTAAGTAGGGGGTCTGCATCAGGTCTTCTCAATCAAAATATAATTATCAATTCTCTATTCATTGTATGTTGTGTATCTTGTATACAGTTTATAATGTTATTAGAATTGCATGTATATATATTGCATGTATGTTCTAACGTTGCTTCTAAATGAATAGGTGTATGAGAAGAGTGTTTATGTTTGTGGAGTCATAGCCCCTGCTGAGATTTTATCAACAGTGATATCTAAGGTTGGATGGAACGTCACGGATCTATAGACAGTCGATGCTTTCAATGAGGTTTAATTGAAGCATGTAATAAGCAACAATGAGTGGAATGATTTCCTGGAGCAGCTCTATCGAATAGAGCAATTGAATTTCAGCTGCAGTATGAACACCAGAATTGGTGCTTGAAACTAGAGAACTAGGTGGATAACAGGCTTCCAATAGCTAAATATTAGAGATTTTTGAAGAATTTTTGAATTGTATATGTATAAACAAGTTGCACTGAGGATAGCACAAAAATAAGGGGAGGTGATTGTAATATCCCCTGTAGAACCCCAATTGTAATTATGAATTGTAAACATGTTTGATAGGCTAGTGAGTCGAGTTATAATAAGCTAGAAGGATTATGTGTTTATTAGGCCGGAGAGCCTAGATGTTAAGGCCATTAATCTTGATTGTGTATATGTAAATACTCACATAATTAATATAATTACATCGTTGCATGTATACCAACCACGAAGAAAGCGTTATGGGGGACTAAGCTCCACTAGGTAGGGAAAGGGAAGGGGCTAAGAGTCTAGGAAAAGGGGCTAAGCTACAAGGCGTACCTCTAAGGGAATAATATGATAGTATTATTTCCTAGAGGATAAGGTTTGGACATAACCTATGTTTTCCTAGGTTCCTATGGGAAGGGAACGAATGTTAAGTGGAGCTCATGCAACTTCAGGAAGACATGTGTCAACCTAGGCACATGCAGTTTTAGGTGGGAAAGTCATTTCATTGGGATTCTCTCGTGATGGTGGGCAGACTCCCCATGCTTCCATGCACACAGACAGAGAGCCTTCACGTAACCATATTTTTCCTCCATTGTTGACCTCTGCAACCTCGGGGAAACCAGCACACCGTGCTATGAAGCTAATTTTTTTTTATATGAATCACAACATGACTGTGTAGTGCCTGAGCCAAATCGCACCTTAGCCATTTGTTGTTTCTACCCACGTCTTTGATGGACTAGTGTGGCTTGATGTCATTACCAGAGCCCATACCCGATTTTACTGTTGTGGTTACCCTCTAGACTTAGGAGATGGATAGAAGAAGCAGGTTGTTAGGAATGTCAGCAACTCTCTCCAGGTGAGAGAGTGTGTTGAGGAAGTGAGATCTCCTGGAGGAAGTCCAGTAGCAGCTACAGAGCTCTGAGAATTCTTGATCCAGCCTATTGTTGAAGCCTTAAAAAGGGAGGTGTTGTAGCTGATGGACTGTGTGACAGTGAAGGTATACACTCCTGGGGTGGAACAGGAATGTGGGGAATGAGAGTCTGTGAGTTGTGGGTGTAAGTGGCTCCTTGGAGGAATTCCTTCATGTTGAACTGTGTGACTTCCCTGTCAACCTTGCCTAGCCTAGGAATCCCTTTCTCGGTGGAGTTTAGTCCTAGCTTGGGGGTGACCCACTGCTGAGAGTGATGAGCAGTGTGGTCTATGGTTGGGAGGTTCGTGGAAGGTTTGCATGCAGTTGGTGGTCTTCTATTAAAAGATAAGTGCCACTTCTATGTTCATTTACATGTTGTGTAATTGTACATGTGATATAATTATTGAGTAATGCTTGGATATATTGTATATGATGTAAGTGTAGGCTTATTGTTATTTCCGCATTAATCTGTGTATTATTAGAATATGTCATATGTATATGTTTATATATAAGTAGATGATAATTGTCATTTCTATGTTTATATGGATGTGTATGATGTTTCCGCAAGTATCTCTGTGTGGCATAGCCCAGTAGATTAAGGTTGGGGCTGTCACAAAATGGTATCAGAGAAGGAAAGTTTATTAGGTAGTGTTACCCAGTAGAGGTTGATGGTTGGGGATGTTACATCTATAGTTTAACTGTGTCAAGCCAAGAAAAAAATATTTAGAGCCCCAAAATGGCCCTGGATGTACAGAAAGATGTACTTACATGAAAAATTCCAAAATAATCCAGTTGGAATAGGTGGTAGGCCACCAATATCCACTTGGATGATGTGTATGGATTCAGGACAACCTCGTAAGTGCAGAACCCACAATTACAAAGAAATGTCTCCATTACGAAGAAACATGTTGAACTGAAAATTTATCAAGATGAGCCAGTTGGAATTTGTAACAGGTGGGTAGCCACCAATATCTACCTCGGTCAATCCTCCCCCCTTAGAAAGTAATGGTCTCCATTGCGTTGAGTGCCCAGGGAAGAGGGGAAAGAATTTTATGAATCTGAATCTTGGTGAGTCGCATGCCTATCTTGGTGAGTCGCGTGCCTTATTAGAAATGTTGGGTTGCTTAGTCTGTGGAAGCTTGTCATGAACCTGTTGCTGGTGGGGTTGAATATGTTCCACCAACCTATTGTCTCTGGGCTTGATAGGGAATTATGTAGGCACCCTTGTAAGTGAAGAAACAATATTTTCTTTCTCTTCTGCAATCTGCTTCTACTAGATAGAAGGTGTTGAGGCTACAGTGGTTGTAGTATCCTTATGTGCATCCTTTGAACAGACTGTGAAGAGGATGAATTTTGCAGTATGAGAGATTACATTGCGACATTGTTTTGGTGGAATAGTAGTCAGAACTACCTATGGTATCTTGTAGAGCTGATGCCTCGGAGTAATAGTGACACTAAAGGGTCGAGACTAAACGCCATGACGCTTCCACATATATGGTTGGACCAAAACAACATCATAGACATCAAGAGGGGGAAAATCACACACTACCTCATCCATTAAGTTTTGGATGTCATAGGATAGGCAACACTATTGGCTGACTCAGAGATCTCGTTCTTGGTGAAGCCACCCGATGTTGTATGGATGTGGGTGTGGTGTTGTTGACAACCCCAATTGTTTGATGACATCAGTTGAAATGGGGTTCTTCTAGTTGTCACTATCAACAATGAAATGCAATAGGGTCCCCTTCACCCATATCTTTGAATGGAAGAGGCACTCCCCCTCTTTAGGATATACTGGTTCTTCTGGTTGAATTGTTGTGGTCGTGACAATAGCAATGGGGTCTGTGTCGATGATCTATCCATTTTCAATATTTTCTAGATCAGATTCCAAATCAAGGTTCGGCTCCTTGGCTTTGACCTCGGTCACCAATGATTGTTTCAAGCAACATTCATCGGTGTTGTGCCAAGGGATTTTGTGGAAGAAGCACCACTTCTCAGTTTCATTCTTTGTCTTTCCTTTACCCTTTGTTTCATGTGTCTTGGACTAGTTGTTGGGAGGATGTTGGTTAGGGTCATCTTTACCATGCTTTGGTTGTTGTGGATTTTCAAACCTGAACTCCCATTTGTTCTTGTGCCTAAATTTATGCTTGATTTTGATAGCATATTGATAGGCAGATCCCAATGATGATATGTTTAGGATATCCATTTCGGTTTGGATGTACCTATGCAAAGCCCCATGATATTTCAGAACCAGATGTCACTCGGAGTCTTGGATACCCAACTTGGTGCATAAGGTATGGAAATTATTTGTGAACTCTGACATTGTTTAGCTCTTCTCTTGTCGTATTGTGGTCCATCTCATGTACTGGTCTTCATAGTTATCAACAAGGTAGTATTGTTCCTTGACCGCATCCACAAAAAATTCCCAAGTGGGCTCGGCCCCATATATTCCATATTCCTCTATGGAAATTTGCTCCCAGTAAATTTCCCACCAATTTTTGACATGGGGGAGAGCCATGAGGAGTGTGAACGTGATCTTTTCCCTCTCGGAAAAATTGTGAACAAAGAAATAACCTTCTAGCAGATTCAACCATTTTTCAAATCCATTTGCATCTATCTAACCTTCAAATATGAGAATATCAAAATTAACTTGTACCTTGAAGGGAGAGGTTCCTCCAAAGTGGTCGCTTGATGAAGATGTTCATGTTGCTATCGGCAAGAACTAGTACATATGGGTAGATTATTCCACGAAAATTTTCCACGTTTCAATTATTTTCATTTTTATTTTAAATTGGGTAGGATTTTCATCACTATTTCCACGAGATTTCATCACTATAGTGACGATTATTGCATACCTAAAAAAACATATGTCAACACACGTGGCTTTCAACGACTAGTTGACTTTTTGCGGGTCAAATCAGGCATTTTCATCGCTATATTGGTGATAGTTGATCTATATATACCTGAATTTAAGAGACTTAGCGACACATTTTCTATAGTTGCGACACTATTCATGGATTTTGTTTGAGATTTTTATTTTTTCCGTCACCCACCGGTTGAACAAATCCAATTCTCGATCTACATAGCTCGGATTTTGAACTTGCAAGGTTAGTATGTTTTTTTATTTATGTACTCATTTAAGTTGTAAATTTTTGTTCAAATGAAATTTCATGTAGCTTGTTTTTTCCTTGATAATATATTATATGTGCAGTACCATATTTCAAAATATTTATGTCATTGGGTTTTGGATCTAGTTAGTATATTCTATGGAAATTCATGTGAAATGTTAAGAAAAATATTTTCCAAAGAAGTATTTTAAGAAGAGGAAAAATTACTCCATGAATAAGTCAATTCAAACATTAAAAACGGATGTCATTATATTCAATATAGATTAATTTAATGAGCCTACAATTCCTTATGTAAATTTAATCCTTATTACAAAACCACCAACTCATAACAACTTTATCGATTGGACTAATGTTTGAAATAGAAAGTGGAAAAAAAATCCTCTTAGGTCTAATCCTATCCCTTAGCGACCTTGTTAGCTCTCTAACTTTTGTGTTTCTATGATGTTGTGCCTATATATATTAATGTCATATTTTTAGTCTATTATTAGGTTAGGTTAGTCATATTTGTATTCTTATGTGATGTTGTTTCTCTCAATTTTTTATAATCACGCGCAATTCTAGATGTAGTGATTAACTCTAGTTTGTAGTTGATGTAACTTTTTTATACACTATTACTAAGGAGTAGCTAAAATATAAAAATTTCATGATGAAATCTACGATAACATGATGATATCTACTAGTCGGACAATGAAAAATGAAAACATGCCAAAGTGTCTTAGAAAATAAAATCGTGACCACTATATGTAGCATAAAATTGTGACCATTGTATGTAGATGCAAATCAACACGTCATAATTTAAACCAACCAAACCCAATTGTGTATGGCAATTGGATGGCATTCTTTTTTTAGTGGTGAATTTCAAAGATTGACATTTTCTCTACAAAACAACTTAGAGGCTAGTGTATGGTGTCGAGTGATTCAAGTTTGAGAAATTTTGACCACTTTCGTTAAATGGTGTGTAATTATTTTCCATGGTGATTCAGTACACACTACTCTAAAGTACAAATTGAAGCATATCAATCTTAATAGTTAATCGATAATAAAAAAAAAACATGTTGAAATGTCTTAGAAGAAATAATTGTGAGGATTATAGGTCACTGTAAATAAACATATCATAATCGAAAGGAGTAGCTAAAATATAAAAATTTGACAACTTATTGTTTGGTATGGTGTAGGTAAGACAATTACTTGTCAGTACAAAGATTTATCACTATGAACGAAAATGGTAGGAATCTTGCTCAGTTAAGAGCGGCATTAGAGGCAAGGGGTGATGGAAAATTTTGTTGCCCTTGCTATGATTGCAGGGGCTTACAAACAAAAAGACTTTTAAAACAAATAGTTGAAAGACACTGTAGAGGCACGTTGAAGGGGGTTATGAATATCGTCCCTTGGTAAGAGGATTCAATATTTAATGTATTCTCTGTAATAGTCATCATGTCATGAATTTTAGTAATATTTCTTATCGATGTTTTTATATTTTCTATACACACTAACTTTTCTACGTTGTTTTTAAATATATAGACGATGCCCCCAAAATGTCAACCTCCAGAGAGTTATTTTCCAAGTACTAGCAGAAATACTCCTTTACATGATGATGAACTTCGAGATTAGAATATTGAAGTTGTTGATCAAGTTATTAATGATGATATGGATGGAGATAACGTTAGTGATTCAAATCAGGAATATGAGATACATAAATTGATCCAAGACACATTTTCTCCAATGGATGAGGACAACCAGGATGATAGTCATGATGTTGATACTATACTCGAGAAGTCACGTCAACCTCTTTATGAAGGCTCAACAACAAATCTTATATATTCTATATTGTTGTTGGTGAACTTGAAGGTTTTGAATGGTTTATCAAACACATGCCTCACACAGATACTAAGGTATTTAATTTGTTAATTATTTATGCCTACATGTTCACAAATACTTAAAAGGTTCGACTTTTTCCTATATTGTTATTGTTTTCTAATTTGTAAATTAGTATCAATGCAATATTGATGATTAATATTGTTTACATTGACTTATTGTTTTTAATTTTGTAGATTGTTAGGTGAATTTCTATTACCAACATCAAATATTTTTCCACGCACATATCGAGAAATATTTGTGATTATGAAAGAAATTGGAATGGAGTACCAGGCTATTGATGCATGTCCTAATGATCATATCATATAATATGGACAATATGCATTAGAAAATGAATTCCCACAATGTCAAATAAGTATATATCAAACCGATAAATCGTCAAAGAAGGTGCCTCGCAAATTTCTTCGTTATATTCCAATAATTGCACGTTTCCAGCGGTTGTTTAGGTGCCAAAGTATAGCACACTTTATGGAGAACCATGCAAATAAAAAAAGTCGAGACGATGTTCTTCGAATTCCTGCAGATGGTTCTGCATTGAAGTACATCGAATAAAAGTGGACAATTTTTAAAGAAGAACCTTGTAATGTTAGACTTTCATTGGCATCTTATGGTATCAATCCATTTGGAGAGCTTCATTCTACATACTCAATGTGGCATGTTTTTGCTATAAACAATAACCTTCCTCCTTGGATGTCGATCAAGAGAGAGCACACAATGTTGGCAATGATTGTTTCAGGTATTTAATTATCTTTATTTGCTTTAAAGTATGAAAAAATATTTCATTTCTTTGTTTCATGCATGGTAATTATTTCTTTTATATATAACGACATCTAGATAAGTATAATTAATCATGCAGTATGGTTAACCAATTAGGTTAGTACCAGGTTAAAGATATGAACATATATATTGAGCATCTTACCGATGAGTTGTTGAATTTATGGGTTGGTGTCACTATGTATGACATCTCTAGACCAATAGGGAAAAAATGATTTCAATTCCATGGAATACTA
>JZKD02S2359437.1:210947-226190 GCA_000966675.3 Picea glauca
CCACACTGCGGAAAGAAAGAGACCAAGCAGTGCCAGATTTCACAAATATCTTCCATACCTTGCGCACCAAGTTGGGTATCAAAGATTCAGAGCAACATCTGGTGCTCAAGTATCACAATACTCTACATAGATACATCTGAACTGAAATTGAATTTCTGGACATCTCATCCTTGGGCGCGGCCTATCGATATGCCGTCAAAATCGAGCAGAAGATCAAACAAAAGAGGCAGAAATTTGGGCCTGGGAACTATGAACAAAAAAATCCAAGAAAGGATGGCCCCAACCCACATAACAAAGGATAGATCAATAGTATCGGGACTACCAGTCCAAGTCACAAGCAAAGAAGGGCACTGGAAAGACAAAGAAAGATACTGGGAAGTGGTGCTACTTCCATAAGAGCCCTTGGCATAACACTATTGACTGCCACTCAAAATAGTCATTGCTGGCCGAAGTGAAAACCTCTCAATCAGATGCGGATTCTAACTCTGAGCCAGAACCAGAAATGGGAATATGGATCATTGATGTGGAACCCAGTACCACCGTTGCTACCACCAAGATCTAGCCTGGTGAACCAGACGAGCCAGAAGAAGGAGAGCGCCTCTTCCATTCACAGATGTGGGTAAAAGGCACCCCGCTACACTTCATCGTTGATAGCGGCAGCCAGAAGAACCTCATCTTAGTAGAGGTAATCAAGTGATTGGCCCTACAAATAGCACTGTACCCACAACCCTACACCATTGGATGGCTCCTCTAAGGAAGCGATCTTCGTGTCAGCCAACAGTGTCGACTATCATATGGCATCAAGCCCTTCAAAGACAAGGTATTATTTGATGTTGCTCCTCTCAAAGTTTCTGATGTTCTTTTGGGCCAAGCTTATTTATGGAAACGTCATGCCATATATGAGTCTAGGCCTCATAGTGTTATTATTACTTTGAACAAGAAATTGTACAGGATACTCGAGGCAGTCCCACCTAGTGCAATTTCCTTAATCTCTGTTAAGAAATGCAGGAAGGTCATCTCTTAGATGGGGAAGTTTTTATTCTTCATTATTCGCTCTTAGAATAAGGAAAATATCACAACCACATCTAGGGTCTTTGCAGTTGACCTCTCCTCATAGCAGAAGCAAGTAGATAAGGTCGTGGAGGAATACTCAGATATCTTCTCCTCACCTATAGGGGTACCTCTACACTGTCAGGTCAAGTACCCCATCGATTTGACCCCCGACGCACCACTACCCAATGGGCCAGTCTATCATCACTCTTTGAAAGAGAATGAGGAGATCAAATGACAGATCCAAGAACTTCTACACAAGGGGCACATCCGCCCCAACTCATCACCTTGCGGGAGCCCAATCGTGATGGTACAGAAGAAAGATGGAACCTGGCAACTCTGTATTGATTATCAGGATCTTAATAAAATCACAGTCAGAAACCGGTACCCAATTCCCTGAATCGACGACCTCCTTGATCAACTCATGGGGGGAAATTACTTTAGTAAGATTGATTTGAATTCTGGCTACCACCAGGTCCTGATAGAACAGACAGATGTATGGAAGATCGACTTCAATTCAAAGGAAGGCCTTTTTGAATGGTTGGTCATGCCCTTTGGTTTGACAAATTCCCCGGCCACTTTCATGAGGATGATGGACGATATCCTGCGACCATTCACCAATACTTTCGTAGTGGCTATCTGGGTGAAATTCTAATTTACAGCAGGACTTGGGCTGAACACTTGCAGCATATTCAACAGGTTCTGCACACCCTGGGGCAGCACAAGCTATACGCCAACTTGGAAAAATAATTCTTCATCATGGACCGGTTCCATTACTTGGGATACATCACTAATCAGCATGGCGTACATGTGGATCCAGCCAAGATCCATGTCATCCGTGACTGGCCAAACCCAACAACACTCACTGAGCTTTGGAGCTTCTTGAGCCTTGCCAATTTCTACCGCAGGTTCGTGTTGGGATTCTCCCATATTGCATGGGCCCTCAGCCAAATAAACAGGGGTGGTGGTAAGGTGAAATTTGCGTGGGGTCAATCCCAACAACAAGTGTTTGATGATTTGAAGCAGTGCTTGTGCTCAGCCCCAATAATTTCACTACTAGACCTGCAACATCCCTTTGAGATCGAGACAGATGCCTCAGACTATGACATAGGCATCGTTCTCACTCAGCACAGCCACCCCATGGCCTATCATAGTGAGACACTATCAAATATTGTCTGTAAGTACCCTACTTACAACAAATAAATGTACTCCGTTGCGCAAGTCTGCCACCAGTGGAGACATTACATTCTTGGGAAGGAAACAGTCATCCACATTGATCATAATCTACTATAGTTCATGTAGACAGAGGGAAAATTGCAGAATGAACACCATCAAAAGTGGTCCACATACTTGTAGAAATTCCACCTCAACATCAAGTATAAAACAAGAAGCACCAATCGTGTCGTTGATTGCCTAAGAAGACTACCAGTTGTGGCACTCACCATGATGATAGATTCTTGCAGCCATGGGACATCTAGATGGCCCCAACTCTATGAGACAGACCCTGACTTTGCCAGTACCTACCAAATGTTGGGTGCAAACATAGTTGTCAATAATTTCCATCTTCAGGATGGGTTGTTGTGTCGACTGGGCCATATATGTGTTCCTTCAAGTGAGCGAGCGAATATGGTATGGGAATCCCATTACAGTCGAGTGGAAAGACACTTCAACGTCAAAAAGACAGTGGCAATGTTATAGAAACATTTCTAGTGGTCAAAACTTCAACAAGAGGTCATCAAGTATATCAGGTCATGCACTGCCTACACTATTTCCAAACTGACCACTAAGAAACAGGGCTTGTACACCCCTCTTCCTACTCCTGATAGGACATGGGAATCCATCTCAATGGACTACATGTTGGGCCTCCCGTCCACCAAGTGGGGAAATGACTGTGTTTTTTTGGTTGTTGATCGCTTTTCTAAGATGGCGATTATGGTTGCTTGCAAGAAGAGCATCACAGTAGAGGCCACTGCCAAGCTCTTCTTTGAACAAGTCTAGGTACATTTTGGAATCCCACAAACCATTGTCTCAGATCTGGACAGTCGATTTCTCATCACATTCTGGTCGAGCCTCTAGTCACTGCTAGACACCAAGCTCACCAAATCCATGACCTTCCACCCCCAGACAGATGGCGAAACCGAGGTTGTGAATCGAATGATTGTGCATATCCTTCACATTTATAATTCAAATCACCCTTGCACATGGGATGAGAGCCTTCCCTATGTCCAGCATAGCTACAATCGAGCCCTGTATAGCTCAACCGGCCACAGCCCCTTCTAGGTGGGGTTGGGATTCCAACCATTGGGTCCCATAGATGTTGCACTTCCCCTTGTGGTCACCTCGACTGACTCATCTCCTACTCCAACTGAAGCTAACAAATCCATCCATTTCATTGAGAGGATCCATCACATCTACCAATAGGTTCAGGATATCCTACAAAAGTCCAATGACAAGTACAATCAAGGCCATGATCAACATTGGGTGCCATATAAGTTTCAGGTGGGCGACAAAGTTTGGTTGCAATTGCAGAAAGAACGCCTTACAGGACCCCATCGGAAGCTTCACCCACTCTATTATGGGCCGTACATTATCACCAAGGTCATGGGCGATAATTATTTTGAGCTCAACATTCCTCCTTTCCTTGGCCTGCACCCAGTGTTCAATGTGGATCTCCTTCACCCTTATTTCCCACCATTATTGGACACCTCAGAAGTAGCAGAACAATTGACACCAACAGAGCTCCACCCTGACTGCATACAATAGGAATCCAATGATCATATTGTGGACACATAGATCAAGGGCACTCGACAACCAAGGATCCATCTTTATCGAGTCGTCAAAGCAAGGCAGCTTCTGCACCAAGGCAAGTGGCTCACCCAGAGCCAAATTCAGCAGAAATTTCCTCATCTAATGGGGGACCTCAACGCAATGGAGACAATTTCTTCCTAAGGAGGGAGGATTGATACAGATGGATATCGGTGGCCACCCACCTTTTCCAACTGGCTCAAAACAGTTTTCTGACAATTTTGGCAATTTACTATTATTAGCAGTTTTAACTTCCGGAGCCATTTTGAGGGCCTAAATGAAGGTTTTTCAGGATCGATCTCCTCAATGATAGCCAAAGGAATAATTGAGCCCCCAAAATGAATCTCCTCAATGATACCTTTCCAGTGGGCTATCTCATGCCTAAAATGGAGATTGTATGCAAAAGTTACAACCCCGGGAAGTTGATGTACTAATTTACCCAAACGGGGCCCACATGACTTTTGGTGCTTCATCTCCTAGGGTTGGGTTTTTGGATGTCTAGGGTTTTGGGTATTCTTGTTTATTGTAAAAAGGCCTTCAAAGCCTCATTGTAATATTCTTCTTGCGAATGTGCGCATCCTTCACATCTCTTCTTAGAGATAAGTCGCCACCATTCCAGCAATCTTGTTTCCACTACATTTTACAATTTCAGCTTATTTTGTTATTGAATAGAAAACCAATTTTTCTATATCTTTGTTATTTTTTATTAAGCACATGTTAATAATCTGTATTCATTTTGTTCTGCTCATAAAATCCGGATCATAACTAGCCTATGCCTCTTGAATATTCTTACTATGTGCAATTCATGGAAAATTCAAAATGTTATACTCACAAGAGGTTCCAAAGTAGTTCATGACTTTGCTTCCAAAAATGGAAAAATGCCAACTACATCTAAAATACTTAATTTTAGGGCCAAACAAGCAATGTTGGTAGCACAAAAAATATATAGAATTTGATATTGTTGGCTTGATCTTGGGCGAGTCTATAGCTTCATATCGCAACCATATACTCATAATATTTGCACTTGTTCTCTTTTCCCCATCATCCTTTCCTTCACCATCCTTTGTATGGAGGTGGAATTCCACCTTTGTTGACATTTATGAACTAAGACAACTCAAAGGATCTAATAGTAATTTTCCTCTAGAAGCCATTTTTTGTTCCACATTGTCAGTGGTTCACTCTAGCAAGAGGAAAAAAAAAATCACTATCTTCTATGTTGAGGTGTATTTTATCCTTTGTTGACATTTGTGAGCTAATCCATCTCCCAAGGTCTAGTAGAAATTTGTCTCCCAGGGTCTACCAAAGATTTACCTCCATAATCCTCATTTTTTTCCACTTTGTCAATCCTTTATTCCAACAAATTGACTCTATGTGAATCACTTAGAACCTTTGATTGAAGCACAATTTGGTTCCAAGTTACTTACATGATTATAAATTAGAGTCTTTCACCTAATTCTTTGTGTTGAACATCCCTCAATTCTTCTGAAAAAATTTGAATTGTGATAGATTGTCTTTCTTGACTTTCTTTGCCTACTAAGCTCCTAAATTTCTTATGGTAGAATTATGGTGGGGGCGCTTTAGATGGGAAACAATCACAATTACAAGAAGGACCATAGCAATGATTGAATATTTTCTGAGGTCTAAAGGGAAGCCACCACAGGTCTATTTTTGTGACTGATATAGGATTGTTTAAAGGTCTGTTCATTGTCACTAAAAATTTTGATTTCTCTGCTAAGTTTAAGGCTGGATTTAGAACATATTTCAGGCTCTTTTAATGTTGTTGTTTGGAAGGTTAGATTAGGAAATGTTTTTTGTCCATTCACTTCTTCTTTCAACCAATAAAACATGAAATAAACCTCTAGATCTTTTGCACTTACATGTTGATATTGAAATATGCAAACCACAAGAATTTAACACATGTAATTTTTGGTCAACATGACCCTAGAAAAACCCCCATGGGGAAAACCAGTGAAGAGTAAATATAATATGGAGCTTGAAGAAAAAATATCCTTGAGTTATGCACCCTCTTCTCAAGTGCACCCCTCTTTCCTTCATCTTGAAATCCTTCTTCTCCTCTTCTCCTCACTCTCACAAGTGAACATTTCTCCCTCTCTTCCCTCATACTTTTCTTTAGCCTCCTCATTAGGGTAACAAAGGAATCAATGGCTAGGATTAAATTTTAGCCAACCAAGATCAAGGGTGGAGATAGTATCTCCTCCTTTACTTAAGTCCCCTAAGTCACTTTATGTTAATAAATTCACTTTATGATTAATGAGCTCATAAAGTCACTTTGACTTTATAACATAAAGTAAAGTGGGGGATGGGTACTTTCCCCCCTTCATTGTTAGGCATATCAATAACACTAGGGGACCACTTCCCAAGATACCAAAACTTAACAATGATATGTACACAATTAGAAAGCAATGCAAATGGTGATGAGTTTGACTCCATGGGAGTTGAGGTAATTTAGAATGGAAGTATTCGACAGAATTGGAGGCATGAATGAGGCTTTATGGATTGGACATTGAATTCAATGTGAGTTGACGCTTTGAATTTGAATGAAAAGAGGTGGGAAATTTGGTGGAAAATGTGTTGATATTATCGAATTCTTCCAGAAAAGTAGTAGCAACAACAAAATATATGAAGAATACTTGACTAACTTCGTGCTCCAAATTCATATAAAAAGTACACACCAAAATTGGCATGCATATCGGGCATGAAATTCTCTCCTCTTGATTTTTATATATATACCATGAATAATCATGGGCACTACACATTTATAATTAGACAACCGCATTTTCGCTAGGCCTTTCAAAAGGTGTTGTCTAAGCATTCTATGTTTTGGCCCTTTTCGTCGGAATCCAATGGCATAATGAAATCCCTTTTTTTGTTGTCTAAATTGTATTTTTGAATGTATAAATGGATTCAACATGATGAAAAACCTCTAGGAAACTCAGATTATATAAACTTAACCACTCAAATTTGCAAATCCAACAATTTCTCGTCATATTCCAAAATATAGATCGTTTAGACTACATCCTTTCAAAATGGACATGTCATTTAATTACTTATGTGGCTCCTATGTGTGTGGTTTGGGTTCATTTTCAGCTACATTTGATTAAGATGTAATCCCTTTCTCATTAAATAACATACACCACCATCTAAAGTTGACGAAAACATTCATGTAATTACGAGTTTATGGGAAACGAAAGAATAGAGCCAACTCCCCCTTCCTTGCCTTCTGGAAACCCCAATTTTTTTCCCACATGAGTTGTGTCACTGACTCTTTGGTTTTGTTGGTCGGGCACACATCTTTCGAAATAGAGTTTCCCTGCCTTTGCATGCACTTATTTCTTTTCTTCACGTTTCCTCATGTGGTTTCCCATCTTTCCAACTCACTTTGCCTAGCCTTTCACCCCCCCTATTTACCAACTCCATCTGCCTTGCATTTGGACCCCCTTTGTTGATGTGGGATCTCCCTCTTTCCATGTCTTTGGGTGCCTATCTTTTCAACTTTCCTTGGTGTGCCATAGTGAAACCCCATGTTTGTGTTGGCTTTGGGAAACCCCAAGTTTATTCCCATATGTGAGTTGTGTCGATGGCTCCTTGGTTTTGTTGGTTGGGCACTCCTCTTGCTTACTTGGATTGCTTTTGGGCGCCCCTCTTGACAACTTTCCTTGCATTGCCTATGAAAACCCCAAGTTCTCCTTGCATACGGGAAACCCCAAGGTTTTTTCCCACCGCACCCATGTTGCTAGCTCTTTTGGTTTTGTTGGTTGGGCGCTCCTCTTGCCAAGACGGCTTTCCTTTGGGCGCTCCTCTTGCGAAATTTATGCAACTTTATGAAACATGCAACTTTATGCAACATGCAAATTATGCAACAATGCAACTTATGAAACTATAAAACTATATGCAAGTTTATGAAACTCATGCAACTTTATGCAACTACACAACTTTATGCAACTTATACAACTTTATGCAACTATGCAGCTTTATGCAACTATGCAACTTATGCAACTTTATGAAACTATGCAACTATGCAACTTTATGCAACTTTATGCAACTTATGCAACTTTGTGCAACTATGCAACTTTATGCAACTTATGCAACTTTATGCAACTTTATGCAACTATGCAACTTTACACACTCTATCGATAATCATGAAGACACACAAAAAAATCATTTCATTCACCAAGTAACTCCACTTTATCACACTTCATGTGGGTTGGATCAATATTCATGAGGTCCATATTTGAAATAAGATTATATCCAAAAATCACATATCCTGAGAAGCTAGTAAAAAATAAGGTGTGATGCAGTTGGTATTTCTCCATGTAATTTAAAATCTCATAATGCTCAATGTTTATCTAATTTTTCTCATTCACCACATTGAGATAGTTTTCATTTATTTCATTATCCTTGTCCTTCTTACTCAGTGGAGATCCCACTCCTAGTAATTCTTCATTGATATATATGCTTCTCTTATTACCTATATAGTGTTGGGTCAAATATCTACTACTTATTTTTCTATGACACCAACATGCTATGGAATCAACGTGTCAATCCCACCAAATATGGATCTTTGTGACACATGACTTGACTACATATGGTTGATGTAGGAATTCTTAGGGCACAAAATAAACCACATAAGTTGTAATATGGGCCTTGAAATCCTACTATATAGTGGTCGATCAGAATCACTAGGGTTTATTTCCCTTATATCACTAGCCTATGAAATGTACCCTAGGACCAATGAACTCTTATACTTTCTCATATAATCTGAAGTTATAAACACAAGATGCATTTAATATCTAATTGATTAGTCAACTATTGTTGATTTTTTACTTATACAGCTAGAAATTATGATTCTTTTTTATTATTATAATCATTTAGCACATTATCAGCATAAATAAGATCACTACAAGAGAGGCAATCATAGAAAAAATAGAGACACACAAATTATCCTGGGAAACCCTCATGGGTGCTCCTCTTGCTTACTCGGCTTGCCTTTGGGTGCCCCTCTTGCCAACTTGCCTTGTGTTTCCTCTAGAAACCCCAAGTTTTCCTTGCATTCGGGAAACCCCAAGGTTTTATCCCACCGCACCCGTGTTGTTGGCTCTTTCAGTTTTGTTGGTTGGGTGCTCCTCTTTCGAACACGGCTTGCCTTTGGGCGCTCCTCTTGCAAACTTTATGAAACTTTATGCAACATGCAACTTATGAAACTTAAGCAACTATGCAACTATATGCAAGTTTATGCAATTATGGAGCTTATGCATCTTATGCAACTTATGCAACTATGCAAGTTATGCAACTATATGCAAGTTTATGCAACTATGGAACTTATGCAAGTTATGCAAGTTTATGCAACTATGGAACTTATGCAACTTATTGTTGGCATAGGGGCAGACCCAAGGTTCAACTCTACAACAACACACCAACAAAACCCTAACTACCATCCCTTTCGGCAACACCTGCAAAGCAAATGAAGTCTCACCCGAGGTAGAGGCAAGGTGGCTGTAGGACTCAGGTGTCTGCAACCTTAGTTGGGACACAAATCTGTGATTAAAACACTAAATAGAGCACTTAGCAGTTAACATTCATCAATACTTGACCAATATCTACTTCATAGATAAAACAGAGCATCATAGCCTTCACCCAGATCTAATGTATCTAAGCAATTTAGCATAAACAGGTAGATTAGATCTAGTAGATCAAGCACTAGGTACATTCATAGAGGTCAGATCTAGAATTATTACACATCATTAGCACAAAGCATAAGCAGATTTTTCTATCTCTATCAAATCACTTAGCACATAACACATAAACACATCAGAACATCGCACAGAGAAGAATAACATAGTATTTATGTGGTTCATCACCACCCTAGGGCTACTTCCACCAACTCTTCTTCTTTATTGTCTTCACTCAATCAGTTACAAGCACAGAGCCACCAAAATCCTACTCCACCTAGGACATGAGATCTGCGCACCTCGCTAGATCCTCCCTCCTCGTGTTATAGCACAAAGCCTTCCATAGTTTGTTACAATGACTTGCACTTAGCTCTACGAATCTCATACAGTATGCACCAAGGCTTACAGTTCTTGATTACACATATCCAACTCTTATCACTTACCCAACTTGCACAACACTTGCGCACTATTCAACTACTTCTTACATTTCCTAGCCTTCTATTTATATTTTACAAAATAGGCCTAAACATGGGTAAACCCATGGGCCGACATCCCATTCCCATTACATAATCCCATAACCCAAAAAGGACCCAAAAAGGGGTCGAGATCCCACGATATCTACTTCATCTTGTGCTCCTCCTTCGACAGGCTGTCGAAGTCCCAAAATAGGTCAAACTTGATCAATATCCCTCAAAACTTGGTCAAGGGAAAAAAGACCCCCAACACTCACTTGTGACCCATCCCAAGTCACTCTGGTCTGATCAATTCTGCTTCAAGATCCTCGAGCTTGGCGCAAGCTGCTTGGACTTGTTATTGTGCTAGAGGCTCCTATTCAGTGAACTCATGGATGAGTGCGTCATTCACGGGTCCTTCTAGGTGTTGTTCTGCTACGGTGACAACATGTTCTAGCTCTTCTCCTCTGCCTTCTACTTCTGTAAATAGTTGGTAAGATTTGTCTTGTATAGGTTGGAGCCTTTGAGTGACTTCCATCACTTTGCTCGGTATAGTGTGGATCTGTTGTTGGGCAGTGCACTTCTCTTGAGATCGTTTCATTCTTTCTACAGCTGACAAGGCCTTCAACTACGCTTGTAGTGTATCGTCTTGCTTCTTCGCTTCCTGGGGCTGTGACTCCAGTGAATTTAATTATGGATTCTCATCAAGTTGTTTGTATGTCAGAGCACTGTGGGTGCTCAACTACTTGCATTCTAGAGCAAGGGCCTTTAGTCTCTCCACTGTGCTATGAGCAGTTGCTTCTCGTTGGTCCCTTACATCCTGTGGGGTCTCAGGCACTGCGCGTAGCTCCAAGTCTATTATGCATCGTTCTAGCTTTTGGATGGCCTCTACGAGTTGGTCTACTTGCTTCGTGACTTGATCCTTTGTCTTTATTTCTATGACTGTCATAGAGAAAAGTGCTTTGTTGACCGCTTCCTTCACTTTGAGCAACTCGACGAGAAATTGTTCCTTTCCTTGTTGCAACTATGGTTTTTCTTCATCGAACATTGCTTGAAGGGAAATTATTTCCTGTTTTGTAGCATGGAATTGTTCTACAAGTACTCCCTGTACTCGCGCCAAATCCTAGGTGGCTTGTTTTGTTTCCTCTTGTGCTCGTCAAAGGTGAGCTTTGACTATATCAGTGAGTCAGTGGATTTGAGTTGGTTCATCTCACAGTTCTAGTGTTTCCAATGGTAGAGGCATAGTGGAGACTATGTGGTTGGACTAAAGGGCCTGTTGTACCCCTTGGAGCTCGACCTCAATTCGATTGTACATCTCCTCCTGCCTAGCTTCTTGTTTGCTTTCGATTTCTTTCGGTAAGAAGGCTTCGGGGGAGAAACATTCCTTTTCTTCCAGGGGTCCTCCTCATCTCTAGGCAGTGTTACCTCACCTTTCTTCTATTCATTTTTTGTGCCATCTATCTCTTCGCCATCACCCCCTCGCTCTGGTGATATGGAAGCAATATTCACTGAGGAACTGCTTAAATCTTGTACTTCATCGGTCTTCTTTGTCTTCTTGGGCTCGGGTGTACCTTACGCAGTTTTTGGGTTGCCTATGTTGGATATCTCCACAGGGTCTACTGGAATAAGGAGGTTTGATGACCAGTCCTTGGGGATCTCCTATAAGTCCTCCTTCGTTAGCTTATAGTCGGATTGGAGTTGTCGCTCGTGTTCGTCAGTGTGTGTTGTGATGTAAATAAAATGTCGGTCTGCGTTGAACTTCATCAAGGGCCTGAACCGGTGTAGAGTATTCGGAGTGATGCAAGGCTTGGACTGGATTGTTGTCTTTAGCTGGTTGTAATAGGTATGAAAAACATCATTGGACTACCACTGTTTATTCATATTGCTTGAGTACCACAATGTACTGAACTTCACGGTCAATGGTTCGAAAGGCTCGATGTTCGGGAAGGTCGCACCTTCTAGCATCTCCCAAGCAATAAAAGTGATCAGGATCAATAGCCAGCTAAAATGAAATTCGTACCCTTGATCTTGGGCTTCTCTACATTCAAGTTCTAATTGGTTCACCAGGTACTTCACCCATTTCATCTGAAGTCCTTCTACGCACTTCCCTGTAAGGTCGAATACAAAACCAGTGACTTGGGTGGGTCAGTTTTTTCATACTAATTTCCCTGCATTCAATTGCAAGACGAGGTGCATTGTGCCACTCTGGCTAGAAGCTACCTTGTAGCCTCACGCTACCTTCTCGACCTCGCCATCGGCTTCCTTGATAATTTTTGTTCGAGTGCGATCCCTAGTTTTTCCAGGTTAGAAATCCTATGGATCAAGTCTTTGCATACTAATCCCAGTGAGCCGATTGATCAACGTCAAATCCACTATGATTCAGTGGTTTAACCATAAATAACTATCATGGTAGAAAGACAGCAGTAGCTTGACACATGCATTTACCTCCTGGTGTCATCCGAAGTGAGGAATCTTCGTGACATTGAGCAGGGTGGATTACGCGAGGTTCATAGTCCACGACTGGGGGATTATCTTCAAATCATTTCCCTTAGTCTGGATCAGGTACTCATGTGGGGCGAGCATGTTGTAAACTTTTTGATCTTCGAGGTTGAAGTCGCTAAACTTCAACTCTACAATCTTATCTTGGTCTTCTTGAACTATGTGTATCCTCTTCGGGAGGTAGCAGTGACCAAGGCATACTCAAAATATCTAGGTACGTTGTCTCAATTTATTTCCCCGATCAAAGGTGGTAGATAGGTGGGTAAGATGGTCGAGATCAATTTAGCATTCACTAGATCATACATGTGCTTGGTTCACTTTTCATCGGATGGGTTGGATGGTCCGGCTCCATGAGAAGTGGATGGATAGGTTGGCAGTCCTCTCGTCGACGATGCTTGTACACCTGTAGACATAGACATGGCTCTTTCAGTCATGAGTTCGATCAAAAAAAATTCAACAACTTTCTATACAGCGCTCAATTTGTTCGACATACACACTCGAGGTTAACAATATCAGGTTCAGGGAATAACTTTAGACACTGCAATAGGATAGACAGCAAGAGTGCAATGATCACTGTATAAAATTGATTTAGTCTGCAAGCTCAAACTCTCAGTTGGCAAAAATTTTCTCGATGCGTGGCACGATGGGATAAATAGGTAACTAGGCAATAGGTCTCTTGCAACGGGTATGAAGCCTTCATTAACTATGTTCTATTTGTTATGGTGCGGTCCAATAGTATGATCATGAACCATAATTTCCTTTCTTCCCATTCAAAGCATCGATCGAACGGTTATAACGTCCCCAACAGCTATATAGCTTCACCATGGAGAAGTGCCATGTGTCGATGTTCTGATATCTCGACGAAGCCCCGATTTTGAAAAAATTTCTTCTGCGAGGTTTCCTCTAGAACCTTCTGCAACTTGTCGGTCTTAGCTCTCTTCTTACTTAGCTTTCTAGCCTTCTTTCCAGTGAGCTTCATCTCAGTATGTTTTTTTCCATTTTGATTCTTATCTTCTTTTGACATAATGACTTCGCACTATTGAGATCCTTTCCTAAGATTCAAGGGTAACCCTTCTTCTTCATCTATAATAGGTACTTCAATATTCAGTGGTTCTTCTAGTGTTCTCACAACTTCGACATTTGGGTCTCTGGCTTTAAATGGATTTGATATATTCTTTTGTTCTTCAATCAAGTGTGTGATTATTCTAGTAATGAATTCTTTTAACTCTTGCTTCTTCCATTCTAAAACTTCCTCTTCTTCTTGCCTTCTGGCTTGGTCTCTTTCAATCCAAGTTTTTCCTAGTAACATGGTAAATGGGGCACTGTTCTCAATAAAGTTAATAATCTCAAAAGATTTCTCTGTCAAAGTTCCATTGGCATTCATAGGTATCTTGGTGATCCTTCCACACAGTTTTATCAACTTTCCTTTGAATATACCTATTCCTCCTAATGAAGGAATCATAGCAGGCTTCCCTATAGCTTCCCACATTCTCTTTGTCATGATATTCACCTGTTTTTCCTCATCCAGAACACAGTCAATGTCGAAGTCTCCTATTCTTGCTTCAAGGCATTCTTTTTCTGTGAAGATCTCTGATAATCTGACATGTCGGTGGTCATTCAAGGTTTCTTTCATATGTTGCAATACTTTTTCTAATTCTTTCTGGGGTTCTTCCATAAACTTAGTTTCTTGATCCGCCTTACGATTTTCTTGTCTCATGTTCATACTTTTAAGTTTAGCAATAATTCTAGGGAAATCCAACACTTCATGGTCCATAGATTTGCAACAAAGAAAACTAGATCTTCTCCCAGGGCATTCCTTGGCAAGATGGTTGGGTCTTCTGCAACTATAACAGAGGGCTAATCCTCTCTTTCTTTTAAATGATCCCCAACTCCTCCTGTACTATGCGTTGGGATCATAGGAGCTAACCTGCAACAAGTTCTTTCTAGGATCCTGCATACACATATTAGTCCAAATATCTTGTATATGCATAGGTGTTATCACTAAAATTTCATCTGCACATGGCAACAAGAACTCTGCATCATCAAAACAGCAATGAAGTCATTCATGGCACTGAATTAATTTCACAGCATTCCAGAAGGGTCAAAAACTATACAAAGTAACCAAAAATTGAAGGGCGCTTCATAGTAGTTTGGTGCGCGCGCACATGCACAGGACAAGAACGTACTCTCCGCGCATGCGCGCACGACGCGCGGCTGTCAATGACAAAACCCGCGCACCTGCTAAAACGATGCATTTATTGAATTGGCCGGCCTCTCAACCACTTACGGACCAGCTCCCAATCTGATTTGACTCCCAAATCCGAGATGAATCCGCAGGGTAGGCGGGTTAATGACCTAATGAAGCCCTAAAGAGCCCCTTTTCACACTTTGAAGAGGTTACATAATCGCCCGGTGATATGCTATAAAAAGCCATGAAGGAACACTGTTTTCACAAGGAATTCCAAGTATTGTTATGTTGCTAAGATTGTCAAGGGCTCATTCTTTGACGATAACACATCAGTAACATTTCATAGATCCATTCGCCTCTCCATTGAGCGGATGTGTTGGGAGTTCTTTCACTATCAGTCTTATTTCTTCGCATTGTAAGGAAAGCAAGTTTGTGAGGGCCTCGAGAGCCTTCCTTTGGGGGAAGAAGGAACCACAGTTCCCTTCCTTCATCGTGCTCTGATTTCATCAATAGACCAGCTCAAAACCATTGGTGATATCGGTGTCTTTTTTGTGTTTAT
>JZKD02S2359437.1:226200-238252 GCA_000966675.3 Picea glauca
GCCCTCCCTGGGGCACACATTTCACACTGGGGCACCCGTTTCTGTATTTGTACATTTCTCCCCAAAATTATTCATTATTTATTGTACAAACACCTTTATTTTCAGTCATGACATTTTTTGTTGTCACCATTTGCGACTTGCTTTCTTTTAGCCACACGCAACCCATGTCACCCTTGGTTGGAGCATTACTTATCATTTACCCTTGCTGGCATCGTCCATATCTTCAGGTCAGTTACCTCTACCCTCTGAATTTGTTCACCTTGTCCCGCCTGTGGCACAACTTAGCACTGGTCTTGTCGTCCCCCTGACACTCGACCTTGTTACACGGTTGCGGCCACTGTTTCTCTCATACATCCTCCAGCCAAGGGCAGTCTTGAGTCATCCCACTCCTTGACTTCGTCCATGTACCTCTGCCACTTCCTCACCTTAGTAGATTCCACAGAGCCCTTTTCTTCTGGGAGTCACGTCCCCCTTTTGTCGACATCAACACACTTTTCCAGAAGGGCAACAATATCTTGATTCTCATTCTCTATTTTAATGAGAGATCTCGGACGGCACAGGGTGAAACACCATTGCTCCCTGTTGTCGTTGGCCCCCACAACATTCGACACCAACACTCTCTCATGTTATGGTGGGTCTTACTTTGCGACTATTGCAGTTATTTTTTTCATTTTCCAAAGACCTCTGAACTTGGTAGGGCCATCAATGCCCACATCATCGTCGTTGCTTATTTCCGCGATCGTTGCCTATTATTCAGAGTATGTTCCTTTGCAGAATTGTCTTCTGCCTTTATCATTACCGCCCCCGAGGGAACTGCAGTTGTCTACACCAACACTTCCGTCATCTTTTTTCAGTGTTACATAACACGAGCACGGGGCATGCCCGCCTCGTTTGTACACAGTTGTATATTTTTTTGCACAAACTGTCAGAAGGTCGGGTCCTACCGGTTCCTTTTTTCTCCAAAGGATCGCTCCAAACGGTCCCACTATTTCTCTCCATTACAACAACATTCTCAGTAGAAGAAACATTGATGGATTTCGGCTATACATATGCTCCTAACCTGGCATCTGTTATCACTGAAATTTCATCCGCACATGGCGACAAGAACTCTGCATCATCAAAATAGCAATGAAGTCATTCATGGCACTGAATTAATTTCACAGCATTCCAGAAGGGTCAAAAACTATACAAAGTAACCAAAAATTGAAGGGCGCTTCATAGTAGTTTGGTGCGCGTGCACATGCGTAGGACAAGAACGTACTATGCGCGCACGATGCGCGGCTGTCAACGAAAAAACCCGCGCACATGCTAAAACGGTGCATTTATTGAATTGGTCGGCCTCTCAACCACTTACAAACCAGCTCCCAATATAATTTGACTCCCAAATCCGAGCTGAATCCGCAGGGTAGGCGGGTTAATGACCTAATGAAGCCCTAAAGATCCCCTTTTCACACTTTGAAGAGGTTACATAATCGCTCGGTGATCTGCTATAAAAATCCATGAAGGAACATTGTTTTCACAAGGAATTCTAGGTATTGTTATGCTGCTAAAATTGTCAAGGGCTCATTCTTTGACGATAACACATCGACAACATTTCATAGAGCCATTCGCCTCTCCATTGAGCGGATTTGTTGGGAGTTCTTTCACTATTAGTCTTATTTCTTCGCATTGTAAGGAAAGAAAGTTTGTGAGGGCCTTAAGAGCCTTCCTTTGGGGGAAGAAGGAACCACAGTTCCCTTCCTTCATCGTGCTCTGATTTCATCAATAGACCAGCTCAAAACCATTGGTGATATCGGTGTCTTTTTTGTGTTTATTGTTTCTTTATCCGTATGTTCACAGTTTAGTTTGTTTTTTTTTAATTCTTGCTTTTAGTTTGTTTTGTTTCCTCTAACCCTTTCCTCCACAGCTGTCATGCTCTGCAAGACCCAACAGGGCATGTAAGCACCCTTGATTTGCTCACCAGGTGACGAATTGGGTGTGAACAATAGGTATAACATATTTTTCACTATTCTTATCAGATCTACTCATATCAAATCTGCTTTTATCTATTAATACCCTAGTTTTCAAGCTAGGACATAATCTATCAAACATACCTAGATTCATACTTTTGAAACAAAAACTTCCACTATCTTACTTCTACAGAGCACAAAGCTTTCAGATCTAGAAATTTTTCACAATTCTTACCTTTATCAGAGCATAGAGCTTGCAAATCTTACCTCTTTTCTTCAGATATGGCCTCTTTTCTTGGCACAGATCTCCTCGGTTCAAGTAGAATGTTGTTCACTAGGGAAACAGATCTATGCACAAATCTTTCACAGTTTCAGGTTGAATATTTTCATAGAGCTTCTTCTTTCTCAGTTCCTAGCAATCACAGTTTCAGGTCCCGGCAATGGAACCATTTTTTGGCACAAGGGAAGACCTAGGGTTCAATGCTACAACAGCGCACCAATAAAACCCTAACTACCAACCCTTTCGGCAACACCTGCGAAGCATATGAAGTCTCACCCGCGGTAGAGGCAAATGGTGGTTGCAGGACTCAGGTGTCTGCAACCTTAGATGGGACACAGATCTATGATTATAACACTAAATAGAGCACTTAGCAGTTAACATTCATCAATACTTGACCAATATCTACTTCACAGATAAAACAGATCATTGCAGCCTTCACCCAGATCTAATGTATCTAATCACTTTATCATAAATAGGTATATTAGATCTAGCAGATCAAGCACTAGGCACATTCATAGAGATCATATCTAGCATTCTTACACATCATTAGCACAAAGCATAAGCAGATTTGTCTATCTCTATCAAATCACTTAGCACATAACGCATAAACCCATCAGAACATCTCACAGCGCAGAATAACACAGTATTTACATGGTTCACCCCCACCCTGGGGCTACGTCCACCAACTCTTCTT
Source organism: Picea glauca (assembly GCA_000966675.3). Taxonomy (NCBI): domain Eukaryota; kingdom Viridiplantae; phylum Streptophyta; class Pinopsida; order Pinales; family Pinaceae; genus Picea; species Picea glauca. The sequence continues at coordinate 229,124 of JZKD02S2359437.1, forward strand.
ATTTATTGTCTTCATTCAATCGGTTACAAGCACAGAGCCACCAAAATCCTACTCCGTCTAGGACAAAAGATCTGTGTACCTCGCTAGATCCTCCCTCCTCACATTATAGCACAAATCCTTCCATAGTATATTACAATGAATTGCACTTAGCTCTACGAATCTCATACAGTATGCACCAAGCCTTACAGTTCTTGATCACACAAATCCAACTCTTAGCACTTAGCCAACTTGCACAATACTTGCGCACTATTCAACTACTTCTTACATTGCCTAACCTTCTATTGATACTTTACAAAATAGGCCTAAACATGGGTAAACCCATGGGCCGACATCCCATTCCCATTACATAATCCCGTAACCCAAAAAGGACCCAAAAAGGGGTCGAGATCCCGTGATCTCCGCTTCGTCTTGCGCTCCTCATTTGACAGGTTGTCAAAGTCCCAAAATAGGTCAAAGTTGATCAATATCCCTCAAAACTTGGTCAAGGGCCAACACTTATGCAACTTATGCAACTATGCAAGTTATGCAACTATGCAACGTATGCAACTTTATGCAACTACACAATTTTATGCAACTTTATGCAAATTTATGCAACTTATGCAACTATGCAACTTTATGCAACTTTATGCAACAATGCAATTTATGCAACTTTATGAAACATGCAACTTATGCAAGTTTATGCAAGTTTATGCAACATGCAACTTTATGCAACATGCAACTTATGCAACAATGCAACTTATGCAACTATGCAACTATGAAAATATATGCAACTATATGAAACTATGCAACTATATGAAACTATATGCAATTATATGCAACTATATGCAACCATATGCAACCATGCAACTATATGCAACAATGCAACTATATGAAACTATATGCAACTTTATGTAACTATGCAAATATATACAACTTATGCAACTATAGCCAACCATATGCAACTTATGAAACTATATGAAACTTATGCAACTATATGCAACTGTGCAACTATATGCAACTTATGCAACTATGCAACTATATGAAACTATAAAAGAGAAGACTCACACCCCAAAGCATACCAAGATAACAATAATGGGATGCCAAGTATGGTATGAATCAAGTAAACAAGGACCCCAATAAGTTTGTTACATACAATAGAATCAAGTATATTCTCCAAGCAAAACATGGGTTCCCTAAATATTTGCTCGCTAACTTATCTTCTCATTTGTGTTGGTACCACAAACTTATATTCGCATGATAACTTATCTTCTTGTTTTAACGAGTGTAGGTACCACCAAATAGGTATATGTCAGATCTATCTTCCTCGAGTGATGATCAAGATATACTAAGACAGGTTGAAAGTGAGATGTGTTGTACTAGATCTACCGGTTCTAGATCAACTAGATCTGAAAAGGTAAGGAAACGATTTCGTATATGCATGCAATTTTTTATTGCCAATGGAGGGTCATGTAATTATGATGCTGAGAGCATAGGTGACATTGAGTTTCCCTTGAGGTATAGACATCTAGTGCAATGATGGGCACCTAAGGAGCTACCTAAAGTGGACACAGGTTTCTTCATCAGTGGGAGGATGTATCGCATTGCTCCTTCATCCTTACATGGATTGGGGTTATTTTTCATGGATGGAATAAAGGTCAATTGTGGAACTATAACTGAATTGATGGAGTATGTTGGACCATTATACAAATACAATCATTGGTTGATGTTGGTCCGATATACGTGAAGTATGCAGAGATACGAAGTTGCCGCAAATTATATACAACTAGTAGATAACAATCAAAATAAAGGGGCAACTATGTATATTGATGGAAGGCCAAAAGCTACTGGAAAAATTGTGGTCTTTATAAATAGTATACGACCAGTGGAAACAACTAAGAAATTGAATTTCATATTTGAGGGACACGAAGGAAATCGTATATTTGTATGTGCAACAAAAACAATAGTTCATATGAAGAGTTGTTGATCAATTACAACTTAAATCGAATAGATGGAGGGCGTGAAGCTATGGGGGTAAATATCTTACATACCATTCAACTCAACCTTTGATCAATCATTGTTATATTTTATCGCTGCAATATTTAAATTTTTTACTGCATATATTTCATTTTTCATTATTTATTTTATGATATTACTACAATATTTCATTTTTTTAATGTTACAATAACTTTCATAACTCTTGTTGATTCATTTATTGTGTCAACATCTGTCCAGGGTGACCGTGAGAAATCACATGCTACATTTTCCCATGGTAACCATGGAAATGCACCCGTTGTGCCTCAACAGTTAAATGTTAAATATAGTAACAATTTATGACTACAACAACTAAATTTCTGAAATTTCATTATTCATTTTCTGATATTACTGCAATATTTCATTTTTTTAATGTTACAGGTGAATTTCATAACTTTTGTTGATTGATATATTGTGTCAACTTCTATCCAGGGTGACCGTGAGAAATCGCACGCTACATTTGTCCAGGGTGACCATGGAAATGCACCCGATGTGTCTGAGCAGGTAAATGTTAAATATAGTAACAACTTATGACTACAACAACTAAATTTCTGAAATTTCATTATTTATTTTATAATATTACTGCAATATTTCATTTTTTTAATGTTACACGTGAATTTCATAACTTTTGATGATTGATTTATTGTGTCAACTTCTATCCAGGGTGACCGTGGAAAATCACACTCTACATTTGTCCAGGGTGACCATGGAAATGCACTCATTGTGCCTCGGCGAGTACATCTTAAATATAGTAACAACTTATGACTACAACAACTAAATTTCTAAAATTTCATTATTATTTGTTTTCTGATATTACTGCAATTTTTCATTTTTGTAATGTTACAGGTGAATTTCATAACTTTTGATGATTGATTTATTGTGTCAGCTTCTATCTAGGGTGACCATGGAAAATCACCCGCTACATCTATCCAGGGTGATCGTGGAAATTCACCCGCTATGCCTCAGTAGGTAAATGTTAAATATAGTAACAACTTATGACTACAACAACTAAATTTCTGACATTTCATTATTATTTTTTTCTGATATTACTGCAGTATTTCATTTTTTTAATGTTATAGGTGAATTTCATAACTTTTGTTGGTTGATTTATTGTGTCAACTTCTGTCCAGGGTGACTGTGGAAAATCACCCACTACATCTGTCCAGGGTGACCATGGAAAGGCACTCGATGTGCCTCAGCAGGTAAATGTTAAATACAATAATAACTTATGACTACAATAACTAAATTTCTCAAATGTTAAAGTTCATCGTAATAATTTTATTCATCAATGTATTGTGGCATGGTCAACGTGGGAAGGAACCCACTGAGGATCTTGATGAGGACGAAATATTTTATTCCACTGACCCAATAGCAACTGTCGCAAAGGCCTTGAAGAAGGAAAACATAGAATATCTAGGTTTGTTTCACAAAAGACCCCTGACACAGGAGGATAGAGAAAGAATTGCAAAGCTAGAAAATCTAATAACTAATTTTGGGGTAAGTTGCATCTTCACATATTTTTATTAACTATGAAAATTTCATATCTGTTTTTTTGTTTTATATTTTCTATATGATCCGATAAAGTAAAGTTTTCCGTTTGTAGGAGTTTTTAAACCTCATGGCTCGGGAACCTGTCGATCCTACAACTGTTATAGGTAGCAGTGATGGTCCAATGCATTTTACACTCATAAGTGAGGATTTTTTACTGGTCCTCATCAATTTTTTTGTTGCATTGGACCATCACTTTTTTGTTCCAATGCAACAAAAAAATGATGGTCCAAGCAAAGCATAAGTGAGGATTTTTTACACTCTCGAGGTTCCCCTCGAATCCATTGATGAGCACAATGATGTTGATCAGCATGACACATCGGAGCATGATGAGTCGGATCCTGGGACTCCACATGACTCTAGAGTGGAACGTATTGTAGATGGAGAGGAAGTTATTCTTCATGGAGCAGAACGAATTAAAAGAACCGGATCAATAGATCTCACCTTTCTGGTGGATGACGCATGTGTTCCGATCAAGATTCGGAAGATTGCTGGTATTTTTTAATTAATTGATTCATTTTTATCATGAAATTGAACTGGACATTTGTTGAGATTATTATAAATTAATGGATAACACGTTTCTGCAGAAAACAATGTTTTCTATAGAAACTTGAATGACAAATCCTTGGATCTGTTTTTCCCCACCATTCGCACAGGGTGGAATGGCCAAGATAGCAAAAGAAAGATGAATTGATAGATTGCATGGTAAACTTGTTCAGCAATACATTCAACAAGAAAGTGATTACAGAGTTAGCCGACGAGAATTTAAAATATACCAAGGCCCAATATAGGGAGAAATTGCAATTAGACCTCAAGCATGAGTGCCCTCCCATGGTTCTGAAGAAAGAGTGGAAGGCCCTGATAGAGGATGCAAAGGATAACTTGTTTAAAAAACAAGGAAGACATCCACGAGTTAGTCAAGCAAGGTATAACACATGTCATATTATTAGTGAAATATGCTCATTTATGTTTTTCTTTCTTGTTTTAAGTAACAATTCCGATATCTAATTTTTTTCAAAAATTCCATATATAGGCTACCTGACACCTCCAAAGCAACTAAGGCTAGAATGGAAAAGCATGGGCAACATAAACTAGGCCAAGGTGGCTATGGAAAACTAAAATCTCAAATCGTAATAATTAAATGACTAATTGTGGTTAATATTTATTTAACAGTAGCGAACAAATATATGTTTTTGTTATTGGTAATTTTAATGGTGTTATGCATTGCAGTTAAATATGTTTGACACTGTTTCCACTGAGAAGGACCTAAAGCTTGGTTACAAGCATGGTTTTAAAAGTGTGATTGAATATAGGAAAATCTTGGGGTAGACTCCAATCTCCCCAGCCACGCAGGTAAATAAAATGAATAAGGAAACTGCAATAGCATGCTTATAAAGTCTATTCATATTTTATTATACCACCCTTAACTAAGTATTTATGTTTGTTTTCAAGCAACAATGCAACCGCAGCAGTGAATCTAGCGGTATTCAGCAGACACCACATCATACAAGGGTGCACATGTCCAATGATAATGGGAAGCAAAGTACCCATTATGGTATGTATGCTTCAGAATTAGAAATATTTATTGTGATTGTAGATATTTATTTCCTTACTTATACTTATATATTATCTTCTTTAAATGGAAGAGCATGTAGCTCAGGAGGGTGAACTGTGAGAGGAACCAAGTGGACAAGAAATTAATGCACCAAGTGTCACAGCTACATAGACAGGTAAAGATCAATAGTGTAATGATGCAGGAGCATCGCTCCACCTCTGCAAATGTGCCAACACGCAGATGCGCAATGGAGAAAGGGAGAGGCATCGACCCCCCCATTTTTCAATTTTAAATCTGATCCTATATGAATTTCATGTTGTAAGGATGATAAATGCTAGACCATGCCTTTGTATAGGTAGTGGATAGGGTTGCCTTAAATGGTTGCCTGTAGCAGGCCCAAATTGTGGTCAGGTCTGGATGAACATTTATGGAATGTATTCGTAGAAGTATGGTGTCGTAACTGAGATAGTGATAGCACTAAGGCGGTGGTGAGGATAAGCTCATAGAGCCCTCGTTTTGTAATTAGCAGACGTGAGAGAGATATCTCGGGGTAGAGAGGTCTTAGAAGAAGCAGAACTCAGGATATAGTTAGAATAGGAGAAAGAACTAAGACTCTGTCATAGTCCAGTATATGTACACATTTGTAAACAGACATTCAACTTAATACAAAGAAAAGCATTTTTTCTTGCACACGATGTGTTTATGAATTATTTGTATTCTATGAATGTTATCTGTGTGTTAATGTGTTATAGATGTATGATAGGTTTCATTTGCAGTTAGAAGATAAATCTCTTTATCTTTGTTTGAGTTTGAATTATCATTATGTGTTCTTTAGGCTGTGTAAGGAGTGCATAATAGAACATGTGAAGTTCTGTAGCCAGGGCAAGGAATGTGCATCTGAACTCTGCGAAGTCAAGAAAGAACGTGCCAAGAGGGCACACCAGAATGATAAGAACTCAAGGAGGAACCTCAAGGCTATTGAATACCTTAGAGGGGAGACTGTGCAGAAGAAGCACAGAGAAGCAGATTCATTGAGAACTCTGTAGAGCTCTGTCATGAGGTCATCAAGTGAGTGCAAGAGTGCACAGAAGGAACTTTGTGTTGAGTTCGGGGAGAAACAGAGTTACTAAACACTCTGTAATTCGAAGCTCTACAATGTGTGCATCGAGCCAGGAGAACTCCAAGAGGGCAAGAATAATTTCTTGTCAAGAAATCCTTCGGATCTAAGTTTAATGAAATCCCGGAAGTGCAAAGAGGGTGTGGGAGATCGGAATCTTCGAGGAGATCAATCTCAAAAAGGATAATGCAAGGAATGCGTGAGTGACAGACTTATTCTAAGTCAAAAATCTTAGAATAGATAATGCTGGAAAGAGCGTAAGAGAGACCCAAGATAGTCGGGTTCGCAAGAGAAATTTCAAAGGCTGAAACCTTTGAATGCGGACTAATTCTTCAAAATATAGATGAAGTCGAAATCTCAAGAGGTGGAGTGACAACAACCATCAGATTTGGTTGTAAGGAAGAGCCTGGACCATTAGATCAACATCCAGCGAATAGAGGAAGTGCAGAGCGGAACATATCTCTAGCGTTGGATATGAGCACAGAAGGTCGATAGTTGTCTAATCAAGGTGAAGTGCACGGGTTTTAACCCTTGTGTACACAAGGAGACTGGTCAAATATTGAGGATTGATATTGTTGAAGGCCGAAGAGCCGGAGATGTAGAGTATAATCTCAACCATTCAATCAGTCGAAGGATATCTGAGTCATTAGATCGTCCAAAGGAAATCTTGGGCGTTGGATCGGCCAAGAGAATTTGGACCGTCAGATATCATGAGTTCAGGAGGAGGCAAGTTTGAGACTTGAAACTCCCGAAGCGCAAATAGTCGAAGAGCCGAGAGTCGTCGATCTATGAGGGGACACTTGCCAATAGATCGTGAGATCCGATAAAATTGTATTGAACCTCTAAGTTGATATTTGATATTTGCGAAGCCCAAAGAGCCAAAGCAGATCCAAGTCATCGGATCACCCGAAGTGAATCTGAGTTGTTGGACCAGGAGAGGAGACGTGGTGAAGATCTGAGCACTCTGGATAAAGTTTGGGAGTGATTTATAGTCATCATATGCAGGGGAGACGTGGAAAAAATCCATGTACTCTGGGTAAAGCCCTGAAGTAAACCTTAATCGTTGATCTGAGGGAAGCGCCGAGAGACAGGATATCGATGGACGGGAAGGATTGTGAGGCCAAAACTTGTGCAGAGGATAATTATTCTAGAGTGAGCTACAATTGGAACCAGAGTATTCGTAAATGGATACGTGGCAACACGAGGAGGATTGCGGGGCGAAAAGAGGGTTGGTTTGAAACCACTCTTTTCTGCACCCACAATCGCACATTAGCACAAGGACATGACCTAGGGTCGTATGAAGGAGAGGCTAACACCTAAGGGGATTACACTTGAACTAGTATTTTGGGAGCACACAGAAATTAGCATGCGGATCTGACAAACCTGCACATAGAAGGAAAAAGGGACCTCTGTATATTTGATTTGGGTTTAAAGAAGAACCTGAGGATTCGATTCAACTCTGTAGTTAGAAAGATCCTAGACCGGGAGGTCGCAGAACCCCAAGAGGGTAAGGGGGTTGCATCATGTAATGTTAATCAAAATAATGAATTAGTTATTTCAATTATATTTCAACATATTGATATGATCATTTCCATTGTTGCAGTTCACGCCCCTGCACAGATGCCTCAATGCCCTTCTCAGCAACGTACCATAAGTATGGTACATGAGCACATGGAAACACAAACAATAGAAGGACAGGGCGCAAGAAATACAATGTCAAAGGATGATTATGATACCCCAATTGTCAATTTTATTAATGTAAAAAAACATAAATCAAAGAAAAATTAGATGTATAAATTCATGACTTGTATTTCGATGTTTATCGATGTTTCTAGTATGAAACATTATTTATATGAATTACAACATCATGCTTCAATGTTTATATGTTCATATGTTTTGATGACTATCATAGTTATGCATGAATGTCTATATGTTTTCTATATAAACAAAATTATTTGTTGGGTATGGGGAATTGAGAGCAATGGGAGGGGAGGGGGGGAAGGGCCATATGAGCTTCCACCTTCACATGGTTGGCCATGTTCAGTAGAGAATAACCTATTCTCAAAACAAAGAGAAGCTCATTAAGGTATGTGACCACTTAAGTTTTTTCTATAGTATTTTACATAACTGAATGTTTGTTTATTTGCTTATATATTATTTACTCATATAAAGAATTTGTCTTTTATGATTCATGTAGGTCTTGGTGATGGAAATGCATCTCGTGGAAAACTCTTATCAATTTTTATGGGATAATGTATCTAGCAAAAGGACAATGATAAGGTAAGGGTTTTGACATGTTTTTTAAAGTAGGCTTTATACTAGTAAAAGTTCACAATCCTCTAGAAAGGATAGAATTGCATTTTTGGTAGACAAGCATTAATGTTTTTAACAAAGTATGAATCATAGACTGTGGGAAAAATATTTTTTTGTATTCTTACATTGACCAATACAACTATAACAATTATTTAGTACAAAATCTTAACCACACACACACATATATGAACCCTAAGTAAACAAATGAGAGAAGAGAAAGGGAGAATATGTACTAATAGGAGTGAATGAAGATAATAATATGAATAATGGAGTGGAGAGTGCACTCTATCTTGTTTGAATGATACTTTCATCCAACATGTCTCGTGGCATATTTTCAATCTCTCTCGTTTGATCATAAGGGTATCTATAGGGACTTACGTTGGCAGAGATACTACATGGTGTAAGTTTAATGGCATGGTCAGAGATCTCATGAAAAAGGAAACCTTGTGGGAATTTCATGAAACACCATGTCATGCTTATTGAAGTTATGTTTATCTCTAAAGGAATATTTCCTACTTTAAGTTGGGCTTCTATTCAATGAATATTAACAATAACTCCATTAACATGTTTTGAGGAGCTTCTCCAT
>JZKD02S2359437.1:238377-252782 GCA_000966675.3 Picea glauca
TTTAATGTTGTGGCATTTTCCTCCATTTACAATCACCACTTGAAAGTTTATAAATGGGTGTGTAACACAATTCAGTTTGTATACCATATTTTTTTTAATGAAGGTGTGGGTACTATCCAAGTCGATAAGGACTATGACATTTTGGTTGTTGATGTATCCTACAATTTTAACAATTTTAGGCATGTCGATATCTTCGAAGGAATTCATCAATATGGTGTAAAATTTTGCTTCATTATTTAATGAGCACTCAAACTATTCTAACATATCCTATTGAGGTTCCTCGTCATCCTTGTCATTATTCTTGAGGTGAATAGTATTTATTTGGAACATTTTTTCCACCAATACCATTTTTTATTACACCCAAAGCAAAATCCCTTAGCTCGTATCTCTTCTATTGCCTTTATTATGATTATGGTGTGCTTATGCATTTTTGTGTTATTTAGAACATATATATCATTACTTTAGGCCATGGATCCTATGAGAGACTTATGTTTATATACATTATTAGATTCAATATAACAAGCTAACTTCATGGATTTGACCATAATATTTGGGGCCTATATTCTAATTTAAATGTTGGGTTACATCATTTAAGCCATGAAAGTAAAGGCCCTGTTAGAATCTAGATATGCACCTTTATTTTTTAGGCACTAACTATTGAAAAAGTTGTAGATACAAAGGTTTTTCTTATATAACATTGCATGAGAATGATGGGGTCCATTAAACCTTGATTTTGTCGAGGTTTATGTTCATTAAAATTTTAAGCTCTCTATTGTTCCTTACTTCTAAATTAAATGGATATTTGTTGGATGATAAAGGCATCATCACATAATCTTTTTGTTGAGAGTGAAATAAAAGTATGGGTATGCACTCTTAAAGTATTCATGCTCCTATCAAACCCATCTAGCATCCATGAGGATGATATTGAATATGGATGACCTAACCTATCTCCGTCAATAATCCTAGCAAGTGTATGAGCTAGCTAATTGTCTGAGGTTTGTGCATATTGGTTGGGATATGTCATTTGGTCATGTATGAGCTAGCTACTTGTCTGAGGTTTGTACCTGTTGTTTGGTAGGAAGTCAGATGCATATGAGTTACAACTCTAAGTCCCTTTTATATTACTAAGGCCTATTTTCATTCGTGAAGCCGAGCGTGCCACCTACATACCTACCATTGAAGGGAAAAATAACTTATTAAAATTCATATCTTATTTCTCCCTTTCATGTCATGAGTTTCTTATTGACTTGTTGGCTAGACAAACCAACAAAAATATTTTGAATCTCAAAATGGTCACAACTTGGAGCCTAACAGGATCATCCAACAATCTCTTTCCATATTCTAAATCCTCGGTGCCAATCATATCAGATAAATATTTTTAGCCCTACAAACCCATAATGGATTTCACCCTTTGTAATATCCTAACTTCAAAAATATTCCCACAAGCCCAACACCTTAAGATAAATTGTATTTCGTATATTTCTTAGGTTCATATATATTAGACGATTTCTCTCTTTATGTTTCCCCCAAACTCCTTAATCATCCCACATACCTATCACTTAGTTCTTCATTAGATTTTATATTATTTTTAGGTCCATTAAGTTAGGAGGATTTGGTTCTATATGCGCCCTAGTACAAAATCCACATATACACTTGACTCATGACATTATATTTATTCTGTATACTTTTGGTTCCATGAAGATAAATGAGGAAATTAAGCATTGCAACTCCCCATGCTCACATTCCCCAAATTGTCAAGAGTCCTTACATGTGGATGAAGGGAATAAGATGTGTTTTGTGTAAAGGGGAACATGTAAATGTTCCATATTGTAGGGAATTTGTGTTTCAACAAGAATCAAATCCTTCTATGGGTTAACAAGAAGCAATATAGAGTGGAGGAGTTAACTTGTTCAAGTTTTCTTTTAATTCAAGCTTGCTCCCTTCATTTTATGCACCTTGATATAGAGTGGAGGAGTTAACTTGTTCCCTTCGCAAGCATTCTTTTAGTCTAAGCACCTATTGACCTGGAGTGGTGCACTTCTTAAGTGTATATTCTTCAAGTTGATCACCCCAAATTCATTCCACTATCAGGAGGGAAGAGGAGTGTTCCACAACAACCCTAGTTCAATCGAGAGGCCATTGCACATTAACAATAAATTTGGTTTTCTAAGGCATTTTTTGTTGTTTTGTCTATCATCTATAATATTTTTCTATCCAATAGATATCCCATTGGCATAGTACACCATGCCCAATAAAAGACTCACAATATTTTTAGCTCATCCACTTGTTTGATTGCTTACTAGATTCACAATATTTGACTTGCAAGTTTTGTTGAGATTATGTAAGCAATTTTCCTTTTCAAATTATGAGAATAAAACCCCAAGTCTAAGAATGGATCAACGAATATGTTAGCCTCTAAAAATATTCCCATGTCCAAAAATCATTCACAGTCTTCTTCAAAGATAACTATGCTTTTTACCATGCATTTTAGAAGTGTTATTTATTGATAATCATGTATTGTTTTCCCTTGAGAAAACATGTATTGCACATTCATCCATGTTGCATGGGGTTGATCATGTAGAGACCTTCCAATTACCATAAGAACAAGTAGTAACCCTTTGCATTCTACTATTGCCTATAATGGAATTGTTTCTAATTTGTAGCATTTGATTTAATGAAGGAACAAGTAACTCTTTGACTATGTTTTAATTTGATGTTTTTGTAATGGATTTATGCTTAAATGCACAAAAGCATAAAATGGAAATAACATTTGGCTCTCTCAAAAATTATAAGCCAAACTAGCATCGAGCATTCATCTCCGATTTGTTTTCCATACACAGATAATTGTTTGTCTTTTGTTATTGTATTGGTTCTCTATACATCAGTGATTATTCACCACATTGTTGCCTGTCAATTTCAGGTATCTATCAAGGAGTGCTTACTCTAAACATGGAGGAGGGAACAATACATCGTTTTCGAGCTCTATCCACAATTTTAGCCACAGGGGTAATTGGTTTGTTTATTGAATTGAACTCATATTTAATGAACTACTGAAGCATCATCCTTTTAAAATACTGCATTTTGTGTATACCCTCACAAATATCTATATTTCCATCTTTGCAAGGCTATGGCTGAGCTTATTTATCTGCGATTTCATCTCATACATGCACTGGAGATGGAAGTGTTATTGTTGCACGTGTCGGGCTGCCTCTACAGGTCAATGATTATGTTTTTTATTTTAAAGACTTGTGATGAAAAGACGATAAATATTGAATATACCATTTTCAACTTGACTCAAAGCATTTTCCTTTTTTCTAGGATCTTGAATTTGTCCAGTTTCATCCTATAGGAATATATGGTGCAATTTGCCTCATCAATGAAGGTATTGACTTCCTCATTGGATTACATTTGTTTGCAAACTTCATCGTCATTAAATGAAGAATGATGGCCCATGAAATCAATAGCATATTAGTTATATAGTATAGAACTTCATAGCATGTTTTTGATTGAATTAGTAATGTGAATTTAGACAATGAAAGGCATAACCAAATTTCTTCTCTGGCAAAATAATCTTCTTATGTAGGTTATAGATAATGGAAATGTATCTCAATCATTGATTGTGTTAATTAATAAATTCTAATTTGGTTTCTTTAATTTGTCAATAGCTAAGAGAATAGAGGATTTAAATCCTATGGACTATTTAATACAATTCAAAGATAATAGTTTTGGAAGTTTTATGAGAAGAGGTGGTGATGGTGTCCACCTTCTTAGTCCTTGCATAGAGTAGTTGTAGCAAGGATGAGCAATCAATTCCCATCCTCTACGGGTTAGTTTGGAGGCGAGCTCGATAGAACCAAATTCCCTAAGGGATTTTTTGAAAATGCGAAGAAGAATCCATGATTATAAATCACCTCAACATGGGTTGGGGACCACTTGGGGGATATATATCATATGAAATACTAGGTGTAGTTATGTTTGTTATTGGGATATGGTCTCAAAGGGGACCCTATGTTGGTGGATTTCTGTTAATTTCCAGGTTAAAAGGCTCCGTTGATCTCAAGCATTGTGTTAAAGGTTTCTTCATAGCCATCTTTACACATGTCACACTCTAAAGATTGTGAGTGAATCCTTACACATGCCATCTTTAGTTGATCTCAATGCTCAATGCTTTTTAAAGAGATTCTTTGTATTCTTTTATCTATTTTAATACAAGATAAGAATGGTTCACTACTTGGAGTTTCTTTGTGCTTTTCGAGATAGCTTTTCATGCACATGTTGTGAACTTTCTCTTGACTAACTTTCTTGTTCATGGATGAGGATTAGACCCACAAAAACTAGGTGTAATCTTCTGGAAAAATTTAGCATGCTTTAAGGGTTTTTGAGGTGATGTTTCATGGAAAATATTATGGGTCTTGAGATATTATTGGATAAGTTTTTGGATGGTTCCTCTCTCATCTACAAGAGAAGGAAATTTCAGAGAGATAGGGGGATTAGTTATTTTTGAGGCCTCTCACTTCTTGCACTTGCACTTCAGTATTCCACATTCTACTCCCTCTCAATTCAAATTAGACACTTGGTTTGAACGGTATTAGTCAACAGTATACAACCCACCCACTATAATTTAAAAAAAAAAATCCATTATTTTCCAACATATAAACCCTAGATTTTGTTCGGCGTTCCCTTCCCTCATTTCAGGGGTATGCTAGTATTACTACATGACCATTACCTAGATTTTGAACCTTTTGGACATTGTTGCAACTCTTGCTCCAATACTAGCGCAATCAAATTGTTTGATTGTAACATTTATGGGTTCTACCTATGTGCCCATGTCTCAATAGCTTGATAAGAAAACATATATTAGTCCCGTGAATTCTCTCCTAACCTTGGAATTATAGAAAGAAGGGTTATCTTTGATCAATAATTGTTCCTTTTCTTTGTAGGCCGACTGATTGGCATAGCCTCAAACTAGTTATATTTAAGTGTATATACACGTTCCTTTCAAACATAAAGACTGGAGTTTGGGGGATCTTTGTATTTGGCGGCATGACCCCGGAGGAATGGGAGGAACAATCCAACCTGGGTGCCTTCATATGGAGGGGGCCCAAAAAAATCAATGCAATGAGTTCCCGGGCGCGAAAGCGGGCCTTTATATATTTGATTTATTGATACCACATACCACCATGAACAGAATCATAAATGAACAGGCTTGTAAATACACAGGTTCATTCCTCGGGCGTAAATGATCAAGTTATATTCAATTTATTTTTTTTAAACCTACAGAAGGTGTGGAAATAGTGATGTAAGTTCGTCGCAAGCCATTGATGAGTTTTTACTCTGCCAAGATTTTTCATCGCTATTGCCACGATTTTTCGCCGCACCTTTTCACGAGTTTTTGTCGTACATATGGCATCTGCGTCGTAAGTTGTTGGTGAGTTTTTACTCTAAAAATATATTTGGTTGTTATTGCCATGATTTTTCATCGCAACTTTCCAAGCTTTTTTGTCATAAGTATGGCATCTGCGTCACAATTTATTGGTGAGTTTTTTACTTTGGCACGCTTTTTCGTCCCTATTGCAACGACGTTTCATCGCTATTGCCATGATTTTTAAGGTAAACCTATCTTAAGGATGATGACACATGACAGCCTTATCTCGTCGTTGTTTCCACGAATACTCGGTGCGTGGATATAGCAACGAAAAGAGTTCCATGAAAAATAGGCTTTTCTTTCGTGGAAAGTACAACGGATATGTGTGGCAATAGCAATGAAAAACCATGGCAAATTTGGTCATATGTAGTAGTGAAGCATTGTAGGATGTGGGAAAAATTCTCCATCATTTTGTCCCTCTGTTGCACGAGAGCTTGCTCAAGCAAAAGACGTCATTTTTTTATTTTTTTCCACCATAGAGGGTTTCTTGGGCATGCGAGAGAAATTTTCCTCAAGAGAGACAAGCTCGAGACCCAACTTTCTATACTCAAACCTTGTCAGGGACATGCACTGAAAAACGATTAAGAGCAACCGAATCTGATACCATTGCTCTGAATTATTTTCGAAACGAAATGAAAGCAGAGATATTACAATGAAATATACATAAAAATTGCCAAAAACAGAGAAATACAACAATACATGATTTCTATGAAAGAAATGTACATAGACTATAAAAATACAAAGTGCAAGACTCACTAGAATGGTGGCAGATTTATCTCTGAGAAGAGATGTGATGGTTACGCTCATTTGCAAGAAGATGATTATAATGAGGCTCGGAAGGCCTTTTTATGATAGACATGAATGTCAAAACCCTAGACATCCAAAAACCTAACCCTAGGAGATGAAGCGCCAAAATTCATGTGGGCCCCGTTGAGGTAAGTTAGTGCATTAAATTCTCGGGGTCGTAACTTTTGCATACGATCTTCATTTTAGGTGTGTGATAGCTCATTGGAAATATATTTTTGAGACCTACGCACTATGTTGTCAAACTCTGACTTTGTCTATAGTTTGAATGTGGCAAGCCAAGAAAACATTGTTTAGAGCCCCAAAACGGCCCTGGAAGTACAGAAAGATGTACTGAAATGAAAACTTCCAAAATAAGCCAGTTGGAATAGGTGGGAGGCCACCAATATCCACTTGGATGTTGTGTAGGGATTCAGGACAACCCATAAGTGTAGAACCCACAATTACAAAGAAATGTCTCCATTACAGAGAAACTTGTTGAACGGAAAACTGTCAAAATGAACCAATTGGAATTTGGAACAGGTGGATGGCCACCAATATCCACCCGAATCACTAGATGAATATATGATGAGGAGGTTTTCAAAATCATATGCTTTATGATTAAACTAGAGTCACCCACGACTAATAGTTTAATGATGTAATGTGAGGTGGCTAACTTAAGCCCTTGAAAAAGAACATATGATTTTGCCATTGTTAGTTGTTTCCTCGAGAATCCATTCAAATGTAAGAACAATTGTCCTCCTAGAAATATAGAGAACCCCTCTGGCACATACCTCCCTAAAAAGTTTTAATATAATTAAATAAAAAGAATTATTTTAATTTTAATATAATTAAATAAAATAAATTTATTTCAACTTTAATATAATTAAATAAAGGATAAAAGGAAAATTCAATCTTTGAAGAGTCTTAATAATTAACTTAAATATAATATTCATGTATTCATATATAAATACATTATTCAATATTATGTGTTTGGAATATGAAAAGTATATTTAATTAAATAAAAAAAATTATATAAATTTTAATATAATTAAATAAAGGATGGATAAAAACATTCAACCTTTCAAAAAAATTAATCTATAGTCTAAGTATAATAAATTAGTATATAAATATATTGAACAATGTATGATATTATGTAATTCAAATTAGTATATAAATATATTGAACAATGTATGATATTATGTAATTCAAATATTAAAAGAAGTTTAATATAATAATTAAAATACAATTATATCAATTTTAATATAATTAAATAAAACTTAAAATAAAAAATATTAAAAGAAGTTTAATATAATAAATAAAATAAAATTATATCAATTTTAGTATAATTAAATAAAACGTAAAATAAAAGGTGAAAAAAATTCAGATTATAAAGTTTTAATAATGAATTTAAATATAATATTAATGTATAAATAAATTTTTAAAATATATGATATTATGACTTTAATATGCTTTATTAAAGAATGTAAAAAAAAATCAATCTTTTATGAGTTTTAATATTTCACCTAAACATAATATTGATATATAAATCTATGATATTATGCACGTTGATTATGAGAAGAAATACATAATTGAGCCATCTATCAAACAAGTAAAAGTGTAAAAGTATAGATATTTATCAAAATATTGGTAAAACATTATGTAGGTTTTTAATCCATTCGCAAATTTGTTTACTTTGTGGATTTTTTTAAATAGAACATAGTGAATGGTTTAATTTTTATAAGTTTTATTGTATTAATTAAATTAAATTAAATTATGTTATTTATATTTTAATGTTATAAATTTTAAAATTCGTTAATACATATGTTAGTTTTTTTAATTTATATCTACAATATGGATTTTTTAATATATAGTATATAAGTTTCGTATCATTGTAAGATAGCGTGTTCAATGTCGCCACAATACCATTCATTTTCTCTTTATAATTGATGTACTACTTATCATAGGGTTAAATTTATAATAATAATAATAATAATCTATTTTTAAGGTCACGGCCAAGCCAGACACCAAACTGGTGTATGAGACCCCCTTGATTGTGGGACAAGGGATCCCCTCTGCCCAGCGATTTGACTGGTAAAGTCTACAGAGGTATACATACCCTACCCCTCGCTAGATTTGAACTTGTGACCTCTTAAGAGGAAACATGTGTTCTTAACCATTAGGCCCACTCAGGTTGTAATATTTTTATAATTAGATTATCAAGTTGACTCTCAAGAAATGTTAAATCAGAGAATGGTGATTGTTTGAAATTTTTATCATATTAAATGAAAGGTTTCAACAAGATCATTGCTTATTTCATTGGGCCATGGAGTAATATACATGTTAAGGTTTATGGTTCATGTGGAGTAATGAATAACATAATAATATTATTAGGAAAATGTATCTTATTAACCAAATGTTGAACTAAGAGAAATTAAGATAACTCTAGGGACCAACCTTCACACAATCACTGGAAATCAATAAAGAAGTAAGTGGAATGAGTAGATAATTAATATTGTATTTCAGAGAAGTTGCTATAACAACATATTTATCACACAACAATCATTGAACATCCAAGCTTGTAACAATCACAAGAAAGGATAGCGAGAATCCCATTGATGTCTCATATAAAAATCAAAACTCAAAATAGACACATATTTCCAATGGTGAGATAAAACAAGATTAATCCACCAAAATCTAGCACAACAACTTGATCTATAGAAGGGAATGAGGTACTGAGGGCACTATCACATAATAACCCCCCAACATCCCTTAGTGATTCTACCCTAATATCTCAGGATCAATTTGTCCAAACCAACCATTTAATCATATTTCTTCATCATATAAATAGAGGATGAACATAGTGATCATGTTTGACTGCATTTCACACAAATCGATATACTCTATTAAGTGTAATGGATCATTTATGATGAATTCAAATATGATATTTCATACATTCAGGAATCTTATTTCCCTTAACGAAATCTTGAGCCTCTTTCTCTTTTGGCAGAGTCAATTTTAATCCTCTCACTCAAAGTTTTTTAGTGAATATACAACCACTATTGCACATCCCTTGAATAGTGTCACATAAATACAACTGAAAATTCTCCTAATTACCATTAAGTTCATCAATGTGATTCATTAACTATTGGACATAATTATCATAACTTCGTGTGCCAATAAGGAATTCTCTATAAATTAACCTCATCTGAACCCGACATTAAATTTCACCATTATCAATTTTACCCTACTCTTCGAACATGCCATATCCTCCAATTTTAATTTTGTTGGCATGAAAAAATCCTCCACCTGAATCCCTATAGTATCATCTTCTCAACAAGCCGTAAAGCTCCAAATTTGTCCCATTGTAACTCAAGTTATGAGCTTAAGAAGTGAAGATAAGAAAACACATTCAAATTCATTTGAACTACACGCATGGTGTGCAAAGGCTCCTTGGTGTTTATATTGAAAAATAATTTCCCCTAGTAATTGGTTGAAATCCTTGTCCTTCTCTTTCCAATGCATAAATTTTAGTTATGTGTTGTTGTATCCATGCCTTGTCACCCTTCTAAGTCATATCCTCCAAAAGTTATTGTGGGACCATTTGTTTGATAATTCATCCATGGTTTTCCCCATCGACCCCCCTCTACACATTGGTTCCACAAAGATAGGTTTGCCATGTAGTCGAGACTCATGTGAATTTCCCCCAAAAGAGAGTAGGGTAGCCCCCTAAAATATTCAACTATAAGGAAGTTTGATGTATTATTATCTATCTCCAAGTGGGATTCCCCCAAACTTGGAGTTGGATAGATCCATGACTTCTCTAGCTACAAAGAAATGTTGTACCAGAGAAACAAAGAGATGTTGTACCAGAGAAACAAGTCTGTTCATTTTAGGCACTTGTATTGAAAAGATGAACTTTAAGAAGCTTGTCTCCTGTAGTAATTAAAACAATCAAATCCAACCATTCTTGAAACAAAAACCAACTTCAACTTCATATAATTCAATCAAACCAGCACAAGGGGAATTCAATATAACTGAAATACTTTATTACAGCACATGAAGATGAAAGATAAAGTCTCCTAGTCCCTTGCGATACTACAATCATAAACTTAAAATATAAGTCACACACTTCAAATTATGAGATAGCTACCTTCAACATTGGATAGCGATGGAGTCTCTTGCAATTGGAGAAATGACTCGGACGCTTCTATCCAACTATCTTCTTGAAATCTCCACCATTATCCAGGTCCAACTGGCGCATCCTGAAACAGAGGTTTTGGTACCGGATTGCACACAATCGTGAGTCTAGTACTGGAATAGAACAGAGCAAGGAGTACCAGAATAGCGCACGTCTTGGTACCAGATCAAAATAGTCTTAGGTACCGGAATGGATTCAGTACCAGATTACACGGTGTCTGGTAGTGCCAAATAGACTGCTCATAAATCAAATTATTAGAACTATACAAAATAAGACACTTTCACTCGAATTAATTTAAGAAAGTTAAACAAACATGATTTAAATCACCAATTACCTCTTGTAGACATGACATAGCTATTAAGCATGTGTTTTGGGAGGGAATAGTCCAGTATAGATTTATAGCAGACACAAAAAGACTTAGATAGAGGGTACGATAGGGTATTATCTTATGTCAAAATGGAGACTCAACAAAACCACTTCTCTACCACACAGTCCCTCGAGCTATCCACCTCCTTCCAAGGCTCCAGTGCATCTGGTCGAGAATCTCCATGCTGGGAATCTCAGGACTCGCAGTTGTGAATAAAATTTAGTACATGCCAATGCATCTCAGACATGTAGGCATTAGTTCATGGTTGGAATACACAAGTTACTTCTACAACCAAAAAACAATGGCTTCCTCCTTAATAATTCACCCTCAAGGTCCCATTCCAACAACAAGAATGAATGAGTGAAAAAAGTAAATAGAATGGAGAGTGTGAACAAAATGAATAACGAATGAACAGAGTGAGTGAAGAGAACCAGAAGAACCCCCAAACATCCCACAAGATGGGTTTATATATTTACTTGCAAAATCAAGAACCACATGGCCTTCCCCCAAGAAGCTCATTTAACCCCTTCTCTCCATTAAAATAATTATGGGTAAATAAAATATGATAAAATGGCGTATCCCCTTAACCCCCCTCTCTCATGGAACCATAGCCCCTATAACTCTTGTCAGTGTCTATCTTGCAGTGAGCGATGTATTTTATTATTAATAGTGATCATAGCATTACATTTCCTAGGCACGATGGCCTCTTTAAATGTTTTGGCACTCTGACCTTTCATAAAATAGAAAAAATACATTATTTCATATGGGGACTCAAAACCAGGGTCCCCTCCCCCTTATTTTGGCACTGTCCTCAATGCATATACAAAATAGAAATAAAATTTCAAAATTTATTCAAGAATTCATGAGTACTCTTCCCGCATGGCATCTTCATACTCCCAAGTAGCATCTTCAGGACCATAATAGGTCCACTGAACTTTTTCCAGCTCTATAACTTGATTCTGGAGCATTTTGACTTTTCTGTCTAATATGCACATTGGTTGGACCTAAAAGTGTCCCTTTGGCTCTACCTGAATCAAATTCCAATCAATAACATGGTTAGGATAATGTATATATGTTTTCATCAAAGAGACATGAAATACATTATGCACATTCATGGAAGAAGGCAATGCAAGCATGTATGCAATTGGCCTTATTCTTTCAAAGATCTCAAATGGATCATGGAATCTAGCTGCTAGCTTTGTACAACTACCCAACTTCAATGAGCTCTTTTGGGGATTCACTTTTAAAATAACATGATCCCCCACTTTAAATTCTCTAGATGTCATGTTCTTATCTGCATAACTTGTCTATCTATCTTGAGCTACCTTTAAATTCTGCTTAATTCTAACCATTTGGTCTTCCATGTCGTTGAGTAATTCTGGCCCAAGTATTAATATGTTTTTTGGGTTGTCCCAACTCACTGCAGTATTAAATTTTCTACCATACAAAGCCTTAAATGGGCTTATCTTCAATGAAGCTTGATACCCATTATTATAGGCGAACTAAACCAAATGCAAGTATTCTTCCCACTTAGATGGTTTATCCATCACATACATTCTCATCATGTCTTCAATCACTTGGTTGACTCTCTTTGTCTGCCCATCTGACTATGGATGGTATGTTGTGCTAAAATTCAGATTTGTACCAAATCCTTTAAATAATCCCCTCCATAAAGTTGAAGTAAACTTTGTATCTTTGTCTGAAACAATTGCCTTAGGTATCCCATGAAACCTAGCAATTTCCCTCATGTAAATTTCTACAATATTAGTTGTTGTATCAGTCATTTTCACATGAACAAAATGAGCAACCTTTGTCAAATTATCCAAAACTACCATTACAGAATCATGTTTCCTTGTTGTCAAGGGAAATTTAGTTATAAAATCAATGGTTACTACTTCTCATTTCTTCTTTGGAATTGGCAATGGTTGAAGCAAAGCCATTGGGTGTCTATGCTCAGCTTTTACTCTCTGACATTCCATACATCTGGCAATGTAATCAGCAAAATCCTTCTTCATTCCTGGCCAAAATAATTGGTTTCCTACTGCTGCAATTGTTTTCTGGTAACCAGGATTTCCAGCATATGGAGCAGTATGCATTTCTTTTAATACCAATTTCCTAAGTTCTCCAGAACTAGGAACATAAATTATATTCTTATCCATAAGTAATCCATCTTCCTTAATCTCATACTCTTTAATTTTTTGTTGTACGTTTTATTGTTGTAAACTTTCTTTTATCTGTAGGTAATGCTTATCTGTAACAACAACATCTAAAATTATTCTCCTTAATCTGACTGATGCATACTAACAGTTGTAGCATGCATGAGATGTACTCTTCTGTTGAGTGCATTAGAAACTTTATTTTCTTTTCCCCTTGATATGTTTGATGTCAAAGTCATACTCACTTAAAAATTCCATCCATCTTGTTTTCTTAGCATCCAAAGTTAGTTGTTCAAAAATATATTTCAGACCACTATGGTTTGTCCTTAATTTAAATATTTTTCCCATGAGATAATGCCTCCACATATTCAATGAATGAACTATGGAAACAAGCTCCAAATCATGTGTGGCATAATTCCTCTCATCTTCTTTGAGTTTTTTGGACTCATAACCAATGACATGTCCATTTTGAGTGAGGACTCCACCAAGTCCTTCCTTTCATGCATTTGTACATACCAAAAAATTCTCATTTGGGTCAGCAATCTTTAAAATAGGTGCATTAGTAAGTATTTCAAATAAAAAATCAAAATTATCTTCATACTTCGTTGTCCATTCAAACTTGATTCCTTCTTTTGTAAGGAAGTTATGGGATGAGCAATCTTAGAGAACTCTGCTATAAACCTCTTGTAGTATCTAGTTAATCCCATAAAAGATCAAATTTCTGAAACATTACTGGATGTTGGCCATCCTCTAATGGATTCAATATTTTTTGGATCTACTGTTATACCTTGTTCTAAAATAATATGACCCAAATAATGGATTTTTTCTTGGTAAAAATAACACTTACTAAGCTTGGAATAAATCGATGTTCCCTCAACACTTCTAACACCAACCTCAAGTCATGTTCATGTTCTTCCTCTAACTTAGAATAAATAAGTATGTCATTCAAGAACACAATGACAAACTTATCCAGATAATTTTTGAATATGTCATTCATTAAGCACATGAAGACAATTGGTGCATTGGTCAATCCAAATGGCTCCACTACAAACTCATAATGTCCATACCTAGTTCTGAAGGTTGTCTTATTGATGTAGTCTTCCTTTATTCTTACATGATGGTATCTGATCCAGGTGGATATCGGTGGCCACCCACCTTTTCCGACTGGCTCAAAACTGTTTTCTGGCAATTTTGGCAATTTACTATTTTTAGCAGGTTTTAACTTCCGGGGCCATTTTGAGGGCCTAAATGAAGGTTTTTTGAGATCGAGGTTTTCAATGATAGACAAAGGCATGATTAATCCCTCAAAATGAATCTCCTCGACGATACCTTTCCAACAAGCTATCACATGCCTAAAGCGGAGATCGTATGCAAAAGTTACGACCCCAGGAAGTTGATGTACTCACTTACCCAAACGGGGCCCACATGAATTTTGGCGCTTCATCTCCTAGGGTTAGGTTTTTGGATGTCTAG
>JZKD02S2359437.1:258395-286520 GCA_000966675.3 Picea glauca
CATTCATTTCCTTTCTCCTCATGGATCATGCCCTATTTATATCATCTCTAAGCAGTTTGAGATGGTTTTGTACAGGTAAAAGGAGTTAGGAAACTAACCAAACTCGTAACTCAACATGCAATTATGAAAAAATATATTTTTTGAGAATTTAATGACATGTACATGAATTTCCTTTGATCAACCCGTGTATATGTGTGTTGTATAATTGTTAGGGCACTTACAAGTTCCAAAATATTATTTTTTATTTAATCCAGAGAAGGTATGGAGAAATGGTGTCATCAAGTAGGATAGGGACAAGGCCAACAAGGTCATCAATGATTCAATGGTGGAAACTGACGCAGCGACGCTATAACAATAACGATTTTTTTTTTGACAGGATCAAATAGTTAATAGGATTTAGACTCTTCAGAGTATCCCATCATGATGCAGGCATGAATCTTTGCATCCAACTTCTTTCTATAATCATTGAAAAATATGATCCCGGGAAACACATCCAAACACATGGAGGAGGTCAACTGAAGGCTTCTTTCCACACCATCATTCGAATGGATTTACTGGAGGAACAGCTCAAGTAGAGATTCGATTGAGCAAATAGTTTTCATAATATACTGCTTAAACCTAGAAGCAAGGAGGCAAATCTTTGGCCTACAAAAGACATCCAACTATCATCAGTTTCTTCAGTTATGTGATGGCATTTTGTTTAGGTGCATGACGAACTAAATATTTCTAGTCAATAAAAGATCAAACAAAGTATTCTTCAAAAGGTTTATTTATGTGAGGTTTAAGATGATCCAATATCGAAAAATTTTAAGCAATGAAGCGGCTTTGCAAATTAGGGTTTCTTTAGGGTTCCATTCTAGCTCTAGAAGAATTGACACCCAATAGCCTTACTCCACTTCCCAAGCGATCCATCCTCTAAACATGGTTCTGACTCCAACCATGGCATCACCAGAAGAGGGGGTGCAAACCCCCTCTTACAAAAACGTGATAGTAGCAAATTCAAGCGAAGGGAAAGTCATTCGACCACCATTTGAACTCTTTTTGCACTTCAAAACTATGACATCTTTTGATAGATCCAGCACAAGGAAAACCATGGACATCGATCTTGATTCATTCCATCTGAAAGCGGCTTGGATCTAGGAGCCTAGAAAATGTCTTTTGCAAGCGTTGAAAGCCCCACTATATACAATTAACATGATCTGGATCAGAGAGAATACACAATACATGAGGGACCACACCCTGATTGGTAAATTTCTTGGGCTATGGCTATCCGAAAAGGATCTAATAAAATGGATTCAACATTGGTGGAAACCCAAAGGTCACTGTGATTTTCAACTGGGATCCAAGTTATTTTTCATTGTAATCTTTAACAACCTTGAAGAAAGAGAGCGAGTTTTTGATGGAGGCCCTTAATTCTTCAACTCAGCTGGTCTATTCCTGAGATATTGGACAAAGTTATTTAGTCTCAAAAAGGAGGATTTCTCTCATGTACTAGTTTGGATATGACTATACTCGCTCCCTCAAGAATGATGGCTGGAGGAAATATTAGCAGGGATCGGGAAACCATTAGTGATCTATGTCAAATCCTGTGAAGTGACCAGACAAAGAAGGTATATATCTTATGCCAAAATATTTGTTTACCTTAACATTTACAAACCACTACCATGCTCAATTGACCTAGAATATCAGGATGAAGAATGGAGTCAAACAATTGACTACAAACACATTCCTTTATGATATCACAAATGTTGTGAGCATGTAAATGTATTCATGGATTTTCCTCTTAATAATCCAGGCAAGCCAGATCAAAAAAATAATGAGAAGATGAAGGACAGGTTTGTGACAGTACAAATAAAATGCATGAAAATCCCATGGAAACAAGTTCCTACTCAGAAAAATAAAATAAAAAACGAGCGCCAACAATTCCTTCCACATTCTCAGTCAATTACCAGATGATATCAAGGATACCTAAGACTAGTAAGAAAACCAGTCGGAAAAGGCCAAAACAAACTCCCCAAAAGGACCAATATTGGAACAAATTTTACCCAGCACGCAGTTAACACAAGAAGCAGACGATATACCATATAAGGAAGGAGGGGACATTGAAATCGAACATGACAAGAGGGAACTGGTAGGGGTAGACTTGGTAAATTTAGAAAAATACTATCAATGAAAGGAGTTATATACAATACCACAAGATCAACTCAGAAAGGTCCACAAAGTATACCTGGACTCCACAACCAGAGCTACATCCAGAGCTAGCAAGGGTCTGGTCATCCATAAAGGTCCCCTTAAGGATACATGCAACAAACAAAAATAATAGAAGAAGTTTGGTTGCAAGTCCACTCAATAGCTCATTCAGAAGGTAGGTAACTTCATGGTAAACTCCAGCCAAATCCAATTGATCTTAGACAATTTCTCGCCCATCCCTACACCCTCTTCCTCATCAAGATCATCTCATGGAACATCAGAGGCTTGGACAAAAGAAGAAAACAAAGACTTCTTCGATCTCGTATCATATATGAGAACCTGGATATACTACTCCTTCAGGAAACTAAATGTGTTGGTTCGGAAGCAGATCGCATTATTGCCCAATGTTGGAAATAAGCAAACACCATTTACACCGACTGCAGAGTGGTAGTTGGTGGACTATAAATTTTGTGGAATCCAACAAAAGTCCTTTTGGAGAGATTCTTTACCAATGAATGGAAAATATCATTAGATTACAAAGCAATAGGCTCAAACAAAGAGGGGATCATCACCAATTTTTATGGTCCCCAACCTCGACAAGACAAGCAAAACTTCCTACAAAGTCTTCGCCACTTAAGAAACATTGCAAGAGGACATTGTTAGATCCTATAAGGGGATTTCAACATGATCACCTCACTTGAATAAAAATGAGGGGGTGTTTGTAGGATAGAACATGATTCAGAGGGATTCAAAGAAACCATTGAAGATATGGGTCTAATAAACATAGAAAGCAACAATGGGGATTTCACATGGCCCAAAAGGATATCAGGATCTCAGCATATAGTGTGCAGGATGGATCGTTTCCTAGTTTTTGAACCATTAATAATGGAGGTATTTGCGATGGAGGCTAGTGTCCTAGCAATATCGGGTTCGGATCACTACATGTTTAGATCTGGATATATATGGCCAGCTCACCCAGGAAAAGGGCTTTTCGCTTTGACAAATTTTGACTCACTCACCCAGAATTTCAAGAGCATCATCATAAATGGTGGGAGGATGAGCCATCTCAAATGGCTCTCTCATATACCATTTCCAATGAAATATGAAAAAAATTAAGCAACACCCAAAGCTTTGGAATAGAACCAGCTTCGAGAACATCTTTCCTGCCCAACGAGATATGGAACAAAGGATGAAAAGTATTTAGCAAGATATCATTCACATGAGTTGTACAAAATATTTAAAGGAAGAGGAAGAAAATTTCAAGCAGCATCTGGAGGATGGATATGCACAAGCGGAAATCCTATAGCATCAAAAGTCCAAAATTCAGTGGCTAAAGGAAGGCGAAAAAAACACCAAATTTTTTCATCGATCCATGATCCAACATAGAGATATTAAAAGTATCACGAAACGGGAAGATGCACAAGGCCACATCCTAACCACCCACTCTGACATGAAGCAAGAAATGGTTAACTATTACCAAAACCTTCTTACAGAACCCCTATCAAAAAGGTCCATAGCAATTGGAAAAACCACACAACATATCCCCTCTCTTCACAACCATGATCAAAAGGCAGCCCTCTTAAGATCGATCATAATTGAGGAGATTGATCAAAAAATGAAAGGCATGCTGGAAGGGAGGGCCCCGGGACCGTATTGCTTCACAACTGTAATGTACCCAGACACCCCCTGGTTGGGCACGCTACCTCAAAATCCATTTGTTCGAAACTGACTTCAAATTATGATATTCTTTCCTTTTTAAAGAAGCATGAAATAGACATGATAACAGCACATGCAATAATAAAGATTCATGCTAGAGTATAAATAATGTTTAAACATTCCATGCACAGCAATAACCATCAAGCATGCATGTTATAACATATGAATCTAAGAGATAGTAATTCATACACAATGGAAATTATATACAGTAGACAAAACGCATGACGAAGAGCACTTATCTTAATCAAAATGTTTCACCAACTGGATGAAAACCAAGGACGTTCCACCCAACCATAAACATTGTGGTTCCAAGTCTCAATAGAAATGTCACCCCCAATCCAAGACTATGAATCCACAAGCGCAGTTCTAGGGTGTCACTCAGCTTCCCCAAACTAGTCAATGCTAAAGATCTCACATGTTCCTCAACACACAGCAATCCAAGTACAGCAGCTCTATTCTCTCCATTCTTCACAACCCAAGACAATGGAACCCCTTCTCTACCACGCAATCCCTTAGGCTATCCACCTTCTTCCAGGGCTTCCTCCTTAATAATTCATCCTCAGGGTCCCATTCCAACAACAAGAGTGAATGAGTGAAAAAGTGAATAGAATGGAGAGTGTAAACAAAATGAATAATGAATTAACAGAGTGAGTGAAGAGAACCAGAAGAACCCCCAAACATCCCACAAGATGGGTTTATATGTTTACTTGGAAAATCAAGAACCACATGGCCTTCCCCCAAGAAGCTCATGTCACCCCTTCTCTCCATTAAAATAATTATGTGTAAATAAAATATGATAAAATGACTTATCCCCTTAAGCCCCCTCTCTCGTGGAACCATAGCCTCCTATAACTCATTTCAGTGTCTGTCTTGCAACCAACGATGTATTTTATTATTAATAGTGATCATAGCATTACATTTCCTAGGCACGATGGCCTATTTAAATGTTTTGACACTCTGACCTTTCATAAAATAGAAAAAATACATTATTTCATATGGGGACTCAAAACCAGGGTATTACATTCCCCTCCCCCATATTTTGGCACTGTCCTCGGTGCATATACAAAATAGAAATAAAAATTTCAAAATGTATTCAAGAATTCATGGGTACTCTTCCCGCATGGCATCTTCATGCTCCCAAGTAACATATTCGGGATCGTAATAGGTCCATTGAACTTTTTCCAACTCTATAACTTGATTCTGTAGCATTTTGACTTTTTTGTCTAATATGTGCATTAGTTGGACCTAAAAGTGTCCCTTTTTCTCTACCTGAATCAAATTCCAATCAATAACATGGTTAGGATCATGTATATATGTTTTCATCAAAGAGACATGAAATGCATTATGCACATTCATAGAAGAAGGCAATGCAAGCATGTATGCAATTGGCCCTATTCTTTCCAAGATCTCAAATGGACCATGGAATCTAGCTGCTAGCTTTGTACAACTACCCAACTTCAATGAGCTCTTCTTGGGATTCACTTTTAAAATAACATGATCCCCCACTTTAAATTCTCTAGATGTCATGTTCTTATCTGCATAAATTGTATGTCTATCTTGAGCTACCTTTAAATTATGCTTAATTCTAACCATCTGGTCTTCCATGTCCTTGAGTAATTCTGGCCCAAGTATTAATATGTTTGTTGGGTTGTCCCAACTCACTGCAGTATTAAATTTTCTACCATACAAAGCCTCAAATGGGCTTATCTTCAATGAAGCTTGATACCCATTATTATAGGTGAACTAAACCAAATGCAAGTATTCTTCCCACTTAGATGGTTTATCCATTACATACATTCTTAGCATGTCTTCAATCACTTGGTTGACTCTCTTTGTCTACCCATCTGACTATGGATGGTATGTTGTGCTAAAATTCAGATTTGTACCAAATCCTTTAAATAATCCCCTC
This sequence comes from Picea glauca, assembly GCA_000966675.3. Lineage (NCBI taxonomy): Eukaryota > Viridiplantae > Streptophyta > Pinopsida > Pinales > Pinaceae > Picea > Picea glauca. The sequence continues at coordinate 264,211 of JZKD02S2359437.1, forward strand.
CATAAATTTGAATTAAACTTTGTATCTTTGTCTGAAACAATTGCCTTAGGTATCCCATGCAACCTAGCAATTCCCCTCATGTAAATTTCTACAATATTAGTTGTTGTATCAGTCATTTCCATAGGAAAAAAATGAGAAACCTTTGTCGATTTATCCAAAACTACCATTATGGAATCATGTTTCCTTGTTGTCAAGGGAAATTTAGTTATAAAATCAATGGTTACTACTTCTCATTTCTTCTCTGGAATTGGCAATGGTTGAAGCAAACCCACTGGGTGTCTATGCTCAGCTTTTTCTCTTTGATATTCCATACATCTAGCAATGTAATCAAAAACATCCTTCTTCATTCCTGGCCAAAAGAATTGGTTTCCTACTGCTACAATTGTTTTCTGGTAACCAGGATTTCCAACATATGGAGCAGTATGCATTTCTTTTAATACCAATTTCCTAAGTTCTCCAGAACTAGGAACATAAATTATATTCTTATGCATAAGTAATCCATCTTCCTTAATCTCATACTCTTTAATTTTTTGTTGTACGTTTACTTGTTGTAAACTTTCTTTTATCTGTAGGTAATGCTTATCTGTAACAACAACATCTAAAATTCTTCTCTTTAAATCTGACTGATGCATACTAACAGTTGTACCATGCATGAGATGTACTCTTCTGTTGAGTGAATCAGCAACTTTATTTTATTTTCCCCTTGATATGTTTGATGTCAAAGTCATACTCACCTAAAAATTCCATCCATCTTGTTTTCCTAGCATCCAAAGTTGGTTGTTCAAAAATATATTTCAGACCACTATGGTTTGTCCTTAATTCAAATATTTTTCCCATGAGATAATGCCTCCACATATTGAATAAATGAACTATGGAAACAAGCTCCAAATCATGTGTGGCATAATTCCTCTCATGTTCTTTGAGTTTTTTGGACTCATAACCAATGACATGTCCATTCTGAGTGAGGACTCCACCAAGTCCTTCCTTTCATGCATCTATACATACCACAAAATTCTCATTTGGGTCTGCAATCTTTAAAATATGTGCATTAGTAAGTATTTCCTTTAACAAATCAAAATTATCTTCACACTTCGTTGTTCATTCAAACTTGATTCCCTTCTTTTGTAAGGAAGTTATGGGATGAGCAATCTTAGAGAACCCCGCTATAAACCTCCTATAGTATCTGGTTAATCCCATAAAAGATCATATTTCTTAAACATTCTTGGATGTTGGCCATCCTCTAATGGCTTCAATATTTTCTAGATCTACTGTTATACCTTGTTCTAAAATAATATGACCCAAATAATGGATTTGTTCTTGGTAAAAAGAACACTTACTAAGCTTGGCATAAATCGATGTTCCCTCAACACTTGTAACACCAACCTCAAGTGATGTTCATGCTCTTCCTCGGACTTAGAATAAATAAGTATGTCATTCAAGAACACAATGACAAACTTATCCAGATAATTTTTGAATATGTCATTCATTAAGCACATAAAGACAGTTGGTGCATTGGTCAATCCAAATGGCTCAACTACAAACTCATAATGTCCATACCTAGTTCTGAAGGTTGTCTTATTGATGTATTCTTCCTTTATTCTTACCTGATGGTATCTCAATCTCAAGTATTTTCACTAGTAAGCATTTCCTTAAGTTCAATCCATTCCTTGCTTGTCTATGCAATTGATTTAGGCTTTGCATTACTTTAGAATTTATATGGTTTTTTTCTCTCATCAACCTCTCATTGTGTTCTTTGTAACTCTACACTTCTATTTTTAGGCTTCTCACAGTCTCTATTAAGGTTTCTTGTTCCCCTCTACTCCTATGCCCGTTTGATTATGTCTTTTCATTACCAACACTGGTATTTTTACCTTTGGCTTCTTTATCATGACTGAAGGATCCCTCTACTTCCTTCATTTCTTGAATATGCATTCTTATCTTGAACTAATATGGTTATAGTCCCTAATTTTGCAAAATGTGCAAGCAACCATTTTGTTAGAATTATGCATATTATAAAAAAAAAAATCCAAACAATGCTACAGGTCCTTTTTATGCTCAATTCATGAAGAAATATATCAAAATTCTCCAAATTATAACAATTCAATGTTATTCTCCTCTAAATCATATTTCCAATGACTATTCCCATGCCCCAATATGATCTCTGAGCTGAATGTTATTTCTTCCTGAAAAAGTTACTTTCACCCTTTTTGTGCAAATGGGATCTTATAGCGGAAATGGAATGGTTGTGTGTTAATATTGTCAAATTATTCCACGGGATCTTTAAACATGTATAGAATTCAAATTCTGCACATGCGCTTCCTTCAATCCACTTTCCTTGTGACCACGGGCTCGAAACCATGGGCTTATCCACACTAAGCGATGTTCCATAGTGGATTGCACCATTGATCACGTTCAATATAAGATCCAACGGCAGAGATCCATAGCTTAAATTGAAATTGATTGATCGTTAATGGTGTAGACCTCCTACGCTTAGGCTAAGATCCGTGCAGGATCTTCTCTAAACCTCGACAAGTGTTAATTAAACTCCTTGCCTAAGCCCGCAAAGGATTTTGGGTCTCCTGAGTTGGGGCACTTCGAATACTATGTCATGTCCCTTGGCAATAGCCGAAACGCAAAATGAAAATGGGCTAAGGTGTAAGCCCCTCTCTTCAGCCCCTTTTCCTATAGGACCACAGCCAAGCCTTGTGTAAGCACCTTTCACAACTCGCGACTTCGCGAGTTGGAGCACCAACTTCTCATGCCCTCCCCTTGCGAATCCCCAAAACACGGTCCTTCAACGAAGGTTGAATCTACCCAAAGTGATGGGCATGTGCCACCTGTCACTTCAGATTTACTCTGCTTACGGGATGAGTTCTTGCCACCTGTCCACATGGATTTTTTCATCTTTCATGACTCAAGCGGGTAACCAACATTCGTTCCTTTTCCTCTATGGATCCCCGACTCTGAAATCATACCTTCGGCGAGATCGACGGTTGTGTGCCTCCCTCGATCCAACGGTCCTCGACGTATCAGGATTTCACAAATCGGTGATTCAAGATGCTTGACCCCAAACCTCTTGTCACTCCATTCCCTGAATTTCGATACACAAATTCACATATGAGATCAACGGTCCTTGTTGATCTGGATTTGACGATCACTATCCTTCTAGATCTTAAGGGCAATGAAAATACACTTCATCTTAATCTCTTCACTTTTCTAAGAGATCCAACAATTCATGGGATTTCAGCACTTCCTCTTGAAGCAATTCAACCATCTGATTCAACTTCTCAAGGAATTTTGGCCAAATAACTTGGCATCCTTCCTCCAAAGCTTAACTCCTGTGAACTAATTCAACCTATGTTTCCCTTTGGAACAATTGAGAGGTTCTAACCCTCCTGAGCTTCCACTCGTAAACTCAAGGCCTCCAAAAGGGTCCTTGCACGCACTCCTTGCGGAAACTTTCAAATAACCTCTAGTTATTTAGGGTCTTTGACTCTGTGCACTCCTTGCAACAGCAGTCCCTCAATTTCTCTCTTAGATTTGTAAAATCCAAGACTCCACCCAGCCTGCGTACACCTTGCACGGCTTTGTGCTCTGCTAGCACTCTTTGCTTATAAATACTCAATTTGAATCTCCTCTGAGGGTCCTGAGATGAAACATAGACCCTGGTCGATGCACTCCTTGCAGACCCTCCACTGCACTCTTTGCAAGAGTTCTCAGAAAGAGAAACAACTGAAACTCATTCACCCCTTATCCAAAATTCAAACATTCAATGTAGAATTATAGAGCATACACACACACATTTGCACTGAAATAGAATGCATACACACATTGGCATTGAAATAGAATGCACACAGAGAATGCAAACAAGCCACATACCATTTAACAGGTGGTTCCAACAACCATAAAAAAACACGTAGATTGGAATCAAAACTTTCTTTTATTGAATCCAGTGCTCCTGTACATGGCCAATATCAACTAAAATGCATAAATTCTTTGTCCTCCTATATTCCTCTTTGCATCTCTACAGCTTATGAATTCTTAATTATGTTACAATGATACAAGGGTTGAGGGTGTCTATCATTCATTTTCCCTCCTACCTCCTACGCTCCTAAAATTGTCTAATCTATTAAATTAAATCTACCTACTTGCATTCATTACGCATAAATGCCTCTACATTCGACAGATGAGAGAAACGCTCAAGATCTGTTTACAATCTCCAAAACACAAAAGTAAGTACACTTCCCTATCTATTACATTAATGTCCATTCATTAATCTTCAAAACACTTCAAAACATGCATTGGTTTTTTTCCAACTGTCTCCTTTGGTTAGGCGTGTGTCTTTGGATTTATACGATGCTCCTACATCATACTCCCTAGCTTGAAAATCTTCATGAACTCTTGTTCATGAGTTCCTTCATTGTTCATCCATGATTTTGAATTCTTCTTTCATCCTCCTAACTGGCATCTTCAACTGGATGTCCTTTCCATTTGACCAAGTATTCAAAATACTCTTTTCTCCTGGTCTTTTTACTAATCCTCTTGTCAATTATGCTTTCCATCTATGGTTTTTCAGCTACAGGCATTTGTTTTGTCCATTGAATCTTTTATTGTTTATCTTCTACTCCTTATTCTTCAGCTATGTAATGGTACAAATCCACGATATTGAATATCGGTGAGATTCTGACCCCATTGGGTAATTCAATCTCATATGCATTTGTCCCAAATTTCCTTATGACCTTGCATGGTCCAATCTTTTTCATCTGCATCTTGTTGTATGTTCCCCTTGGGAACCCCTCCTTCCTCAAATGTGCAAGAATCAAATCACCAACTTCGAATTGAAGTTCTCGACTGTGTTGATCTGCTCTATGCTTGTAATCTTGACTTGAACTCTGCTATCGCTCCTTAATTTTGTTGTGAAGCTCCTTCATTCCTTCTCCAAAGTCCTCTGCACTAGAACTCATGAATTCAGCTTGTTCTAAATCTTTCAACTCAGAAACTCCCCTTGGCTGCATTCCATATACAACCTAGAATGGACTCTGCCCTATACCTATATTGAGTGAATCATTGTAAGTGAATTCCGCCTATGGCAGAATGTCATCCCATTGACTGTGGTGTTCAGTGACTAAGCTCCTTAACAAATCTCCCAAGATCCTGTTCACGACCTCTGTCTGTCCATCCATTTGAGGATGATATGTTGAGCTAAAAGACAAATTTGTCTCCAACTTATTCCATAAGGTCCTCCAGAAATGTCCTATGAACTTGGTATCCCGATCAGAAATGATACTCCTTGGCAAGTTGTGAAGTTTGACAACTTCCTTGAAAAACAAGTTCGCAATATGAGTTGCCTCACTGGTTTTATGGCATGGTATGAAATGTGCCATCTTTGAAAATTTGTCTACCACTACAAATATTAAATCATATCCCCATTGTGTCCTTGCTAGTCCCAATATGAAATCCATGCTCACGGCATCTCATGGCCTTTCCGGTATGGGTAATGGTTGGTATAACCCTATGTTCTGCCTTTTTCCTTTTGTGTGCTGACAAATTCTGCACCTATCCATAAATTTCTTCACATCTGTCCTCATCCCTGGCCAGAAATATGAGCCATTCAACTTTGAGAATTTTTTTTCATGACCGAAGTGTCTGGCCAATCCTCTGTTGTGTTTTTCCTTCAGCAAATTCTCCCTCATAGAGCATTTCGGAATACATAGTTGATTTCCCCTTAACAATAATCCATCATGGATCATGTATTCATTCCATTGGCTTTTGTCCCTGAGAATTGGATTCTTAGACGCCTCATATGCTTCTTTGAAGTCTGGATCATCCATATACATTTCTTTGAGGTTATCAAAACCCAAAGTCTTGAATCTGAATTCGTGCATAAGAAAACATCTCCTGCTCAAAGTGTCAGCAATTTTGTTAGCAGTTCCATAAATATGTTTGATCACAAAAGTAAAATTTTGCATGTATTCAACCCATTTAGCATGTTTTTGGTTCAACTTCTCCTGTCGAGTCACGAATTGCAAAGCGTGATTATCACTGTACAAAACGAACTCTTTGGGAACCAAATAGTGTCTCCATTTCTTCAGCGCTTGTATGACTGCATAGAATTTTTTGTCATATGTGGAGTACTTGATCTTTGCTTCATTCAGTTTTTCACTGAAATACGTGATCTTCCTATTGTCTTGGCTCAAGACCATTCCAATGGAAAATCCACTCATGTCACACCTGACCCAGAATGTCTTGCTGAAATCTGGCAAAACCAGAATTGGCTGCTCAGTGATCTTCTTCTTCAGTAGGTTAAATCTCTTCTCCGCTTCCTCCGTCTAGTGAAAAGATTTATGTTTGTTCTTCACCTTATCCATCATCGGTGCACTAATTCTACTGAAGTTTCAGATGAATTTTCTGTAGAAGCTAGCCAAACCATGGAAGCTTCGAACTTCAAACACGCTCTTCGGTGATGGCCAATCCTTAATTGCATTTATCTTTTCCGAATCCATTTTCAATTCATTTGCAGAGATAACAAAACCCAAATAAATGAGTTATGTCCTCATAAATTATGATTTCTTCATATTGATCAGTGATTTCTCTTGCTGTAACCTCCTCATCACTGCAGCTAAATGCTTTAAATGTTCCTCTTTAGTTTTGCTGAAAATTAATATATCATCAAGATATACAATGACAAATTTCCCAATGAAATCCTTCAGGACTTTGTTCATCAACCTCATGAAAGTAATGGGTGCATTTGTTAAGCCAAATGGCATGACAAGTCATTCATATAGCCCTTCATTTGTCTTGAATGTTGTTTTCCATTCATCACCTTCTCTCATTCTAATCTGATGATATCTGCTTTTCCAATCAATCTTTGAAAAAAACTTTGCTCCACTCAAGCAGTCCATCAAGTCGTGCATCCTTGGCAATGGGAACTTGTACCTGATTGTAATTTTTTTGATTACCCTTGAGTCTGTACACATTCTCCAGCCATCATCCTTTCTTAGGCTAAGAACTGTCAGAACAGCGCATGGACTCAAGCTCTCTCGAATCAATCATTTTTCCATTAAGTCCTAGACATGTCTCTTAACTTCTTCATTCTCCTGTGGAATCAACCTGTAGGTTGCTTTGTTCGGAAAACTGGCTCCAGGTATAAGATCGATATGATGGCTTATACTCCTGATAGGTGGCAACAAACAAGGTAGTTTGTCCACTATTATATCAGCAAATTCTTCCAGCAACTCCTGGATTTCTTCTGGTAAATCATCTATCCTAGTGTTGTTCAAAACAATTATGGGCCTCCTAACCACAATGAATTGTGTGTATTCCTTCTTCTTGACTTCCTTAAGAAGTTCCTTCCCACTCATGAGAAGTACAGTGTTTCTCATCTCTGTTTCCACCTCTTCGTTCTTAATCGGCAGCAACATGTGCGTCCTACCGCTTTTCTCCAAAGTGTACGTGTTATTTCTCCCATCATGCACCACATTTCTATCATATTTCCATGGTCTACCCAGCAATAGATGACAAACATCCATGGGAATGACATCACATAATATCTCATCTTTATATCCTCCTATTTTAAATTCGACTAAAAATTGTTTAGTGACATTTACCTGATGTCCTTTTTGTAGCCACAAAACTTTGTATGGGCTTGGATGCACAACAGTCTCCAACTCCAGTTTTTCTACCATTTCCGTAGATACAAGATTATTTGTGCTACCGATGTCCACTATACCTTGCATACTCTGTCTTTGGTTTTGAAAGTAGTCTGAAATAGACTGTTTCTTTGGGCTGGGTTCTCTGGCTCCCTTTTTGGTTTCAAGAGAACTTTCCTCATCATCAAAGATCTTCCGCCCTCAACATCCTCTACCTCAACATTTCATCCTTGAGCTTCAACAATGTGAGTTTCACCACCATCTTTCTTCCTATATGGACACTCATAGGATTTATGTCCCATTTTCCATAGACAAAGAATTTCACTTCACCTCCTCTACCTCTTCCTCTTCCTCTAGTTCAAGGAAAAGTATTTCTATTTACATATTGCCTCCTTGTGAGATTCTTCCTCTCTCAGGTTGAGTTTGAGGTTTCTTCCCCTCTTCTTTAGGTCTATGAGTTCTTTCTTGGGCAATTGTTTTGCCTATGCTTTGACTTCTACCTCGACCTCTTTGACCTTGCTTTCGGCTCAGGTTCTCTTCAGCTTTCAGAGCCATTTAATAAGCATCTTCTATGGTTCGGATGGTCATCATGCTCATCTCTTCCTGAATGTCATACCGTAGACCATTCATATACCTGGCAACTTTCTCATCATCGCTTTCTCGATGACCTTCTCTGATGTTTATCCTATAGAACTCTTCAATATATTCTTTCACTAACATCAGCTTCTGTCTCAAATTTTGCATCCTCTGAAACATATTTATTTGATAATCCCTAGGTATAAACTTGGCTTTCATTTTTGCAACCATTATATCCCAGCTTTTGATTTTTTGCTTGCCCTTGCAACGTCTATCAGCCTGCAATTCATCCTACCACAGTGTTGCATGCCCTTTAAGTCTAGTAACGGCATGTTTGACTTTCTTGTATTCCTCGACATCCTCATAGTCAAAGTATTTGTCTAGAGCTCTAATCCAGTCTAGAAGATCTCCAACATCCAAGTTGCCTTCGTACATTGGAATGTTCATTTTTTCCCTAGCACCTATCCTAGCAACAGCCTTGAATAAGAATTCTTTCGCAGCATCTTCGACTGCAACTTCTTCGTTTTCAGCTTCATTTCCACTTTCATCTTTGTTGATATCCCCATCGTTAACTGTGTGCCTCTGTGTTGTCTCCATAGCATCAAGCCTAGCACGTAATTCACGCATTTCTCTTTCCACTGCAGGATCAGGCATTTCCCTTTCTCTTCTTCTCGGTGGCATGGCTGTAAAATTCATCTTTTCTCTCTACTACAAAAAGCAAAGAACTTGTTCTGGGCTCTGATACCACATCTGGTGTAGACCTCCTACCCTCGGGCTGAGATCCGCACAGGATCTTCTCTAAACCTCGACAAGGGTTAATTAAACTCCTTGTCTAAGCCCACAAAGGATTTCAAGTCTCGTGAGTTGGGGCACTTTGAATACTATGCCCTAGCCATTGGCAATAGACAAAACGCAAAATGAAAATGGGCTAAGGTGTAAGCCCCTCGCTTTAGCCCCTTTTCCTATAGGACCACAGCCAAGCCTTGTGCAAGCACCTTTCGCAACTCATGACTTCACGAGTTGGAGCACCAACTTCTCGTGCCCTCCCCTTGTGAGTCCCCGAAACATGATCTGTCAACGAAGGTTGACTCTACCCAAAGCGATGGGCATGTGCCACATGTCACTTCATCTTTACTCTTCTTACAGGGTGTGTTCTTGCCACCTGTCCACATGAATTTTTCTAGCTTTCGTCACTCAAGCAGGCAACCAATAGTCGTTCCTCTTCCTCTATGGATCCCTGACTCTGAAATCGTACCTTCGATGAGATCAACGGATGTGTGCCTCCCTCACTCCAACAGTCCTCAACATATTGGGATTTCACAAATCGGCGATTCAAGACGCTTGACCCCAAACCTCTTGTCACTCCATTCGCTGAATTCTGATACGCGAATTCACATACAAGAGAAATGGTCCTTGTTGATCCAGATCTGATAGTCACTATCCCTCTAGAGCTTAAGGGTATTGAAAAGACACTCTATCTTAATCTCTTCATTGTTCTAAGAGATCCAACAACTCACGGGATTTCAGCACTTCCTCTTGAAGCGATTCAACCGTCTGATTCAACTTCTCAAGGACTTTTGGCCAAATGACTTGGCGTCCTTCCTCTAGAACTTAACTCATGTGAACTAATTCAACCTCTGTTTCCCTTTGGAACAATTGAGAGGTTCTAACCCTCCCGAGCTTCCACTCACAAACTCAAGGCCTCCAAAAGGATCCCTAAAGGCACTCCTTGCAGAAACTTTCAAATAACCTCTGGTTATTTAGGATCTTTGACTCTGTGCACTCCTTGCAAAAGCAGTCCCTTAATTTCTCTCTTGGATTTGTAAAATCGAAGACTCCACCCAGCCTGCGCACACCTTGCACGGCTCTATGCTCTGCTAGCAGTCTTGGCCTATAAAGACACAATTTGAATCTCCTCTGAGGGTCCTGAGATGAAACATAGAACCTCGTCGATGCACTCCTTGCAGACCCTCTACTGCACTCTTTGCAGGAGTTCTCAGAAAGAGAAACAACTGAAACTCATTCACCCCTTATCCAGAATTCAAACATTCATCGTAGAATTCTAGAGTATACACACACACATTTGCACTGAAATAGAATGCATACACACATTGGCATTGAAATAGAATGCACACAGAGAATGAAAACAAGCCTGCAACATACCATTTAACAGGTGGTTCCAACAACCATAACAAACACGTAGATTGGAATCAAAACTTTCTTCTATTGAATCCAATGCTCCTGTACATGGCCAATAGAAACTATAATGCATAAATTCTTTGTCCTCCTATATTCATCTCTGCAGCTCTACGGCTTATGAATTCTTAATTATGTTACAATGATACAAGGGTTGAGGGTGCCTATCATCTGTTTTCCCTCCTACCTCCTACGCTCCTAAAACTGTCTAATCTATTAAATTAAATCTACCTACTTGCATTCATTATGCATAAATGTCTCTACATTCCACAGATGAGAGCAACGCTCAAGATCTGTTTACAATCTCCAAAACACAAAAGTAAGTACACTTCCCTAGCTATTACATTAATGTCCATTCATTAATCTTAAAAACACTTCAAAACGTCCGTTGGTGTTTTTCCAACTGTCTCCTTTGGTTAGGCGTGTGTCTTTGGCTTTATACGATGCTCCTGCATCAGTTAATTTTTTGGAGGTTACACGCTTTAGATTTGGAACATCATTTGATTTTGGTTATATTATAACATGGTTATAATATAACATGTTATATTATAATATAATATTCTTACATTATTAATATATTATAAAAAAAATATTTAAATAAATTTGTTGCTTAGGTAATATTAGTGTTTTTTTAATTTTAATTTTTATATTTTTAGATATTTTTTTTTCAAAATTTTTATTGAATTTTGATTTTTTTTAGTTTTTTTTCTAATTTTTTTAAGTTTGAAGGGATTTTTTTGCTCTTCTATTTAACAAAAAAAAAACATATTTTTGTTTTTTAAATTATTGTTTTTCGGGGAAATTTTAAAAAATTTTCATTTCTTTTTAGTTTTTCTTTATTTTTCACAATTTTGTTAGCTCATAAAATTTATTAGTTCATATGTTTTGAATATGGTCAATCTAACAATACTTTTAAGAAATTATTTATGTTTTATTCAATGTAACTTGTAATTACTATTTTATTATTAAAAGTAAAATATTATTAAAAAGTGATGTTGAATTTTTAAAGTATTTTGTGATATTTTTGTGGCATTATGTATTCCCTTGTGCTTTGCTTGATAATAGCATTTAAAAAGTAAACATTTAAGGGTTATTTTATGATTTTGTTTACAATAATGATGAGTTATTTTACCACATTATAAAAATGTGTCATTTTCATACCCTAATTTTAGAATGGGTGCTACCGGTAGCAGTGCTTTTCAATTTGATGGTTGATTTTGAGGTTTTGGTTTTAATGGTACCAAGTGATAAAAATACGATTTCAAATGATCTCAAAATTTAACGTTTTGAAAAGAAAAAAAAAATCAAAAACATCTTATTTGTTTTTAGGTGCTGATTTTAAGGTTTTTCTGAGCTACTGTCTAAGTTTTGAAGCCCATGTTTGAAAAATGTTGTAATTTTGACCCTGTTTTAAAAAATGGTGCTACCGGTAGCACCACTTTTTGATTTGGGGGTTGATTTTGATGTTTTTTGGGCCAGAGTTCTCATTTTGAGGTCACAATTCTCATTAAGTTGGTAACTATGTTATTAAGGAAACTAGTAAGAATTGCTCAGATCTCTAGGATTTAACTTTGGATATTATTGAAGATCATGAGATGCCCCATGTTCAATTTCTTGGCCAAACATTGCCTTTACCAAATTGTTTTGTAGATGTTAATCAGTAAATAAATTCACGTGCAGATGGAATCACACAACTTCAATTCTGGAATATGGAAGCAGTCAAAGAGTTCATCTCCAAACCAACAGAGTGCTCAAGGTCTATGTACTCTTTTCTCTCGAAGTTCAAGTGAGAGCATAAAGAGATTGCCAAGAAACTATACCAATGCAAGTTGAATGAGGATATTCTTCATCCACCTTTAATTTCACCGATGCTTGAAAAGTTTACTCTATGGAAATCCTTCATCAAAGAGCAAGAGAGTAAAGATAATAAAGAATCTATAACCAACGAAGGAGACATCTCTTCTTGAAATATGAATTGTTAAATTAAGTTGATACTTGGAAGAATTAGTTGAAGGAAAAGAGGAAGATGCCCTTAATTTCAAGATCTAAATGTTATTTAATGTAATTTGATGTGAGGAGTTATGGGTTGGAAACTAGAGACTCAAACTTGATACTTTTATCAGTTTGAATTTAAATCTAAAGACCTAGTCTTTTGGCAAATTCTTATTTGAGTAAAGTGAAGATTGTGTGATTGTACTTTTGCTAAATCTAGCAAATTCCTATACTTAGGTTTTATGTGAACTTTTTCCATAGCTCCATTTATTTGTCAATTGATTGTATATCATATAAGAGATGCACCAATGTTATCGAAAATACTTTTATGATTGCTAACAATTGACGTATTCAGATTTACAGTTGAATAAGCTCTATGAACTTTTTCTAAACAACTTATCGCTCATCATTCTTCTTTATATCTAATATTTGTGTTAGTGTTTAATCTGGTATTTAAAAGAAAATATATTCCTATGTGATGAATAAACTATTCTTTTATTATACCGTAAATGGATTAATGTCATTATGAAACCGATTTATGAAACTCTTGCTTTTCATTTCTTTGATTTCATATATATAAACTTTTCTTTGACTACGATTGGATGTGGATATAACTATCATGATCTTCTTCAAGTCATATAAGTTATTTGTGCTTAACAATTTTGGTGATAATGAACTTTTTTCTGTTCCTGGAAATTAAATATTCTGATATGCATCTTTAGTATTAAGTTTTTCTCTCAACTAAGATAGGATAGATAGATTAAATAGTTTTCATTTATGCAAATTAGATTAAGACACCTTAAATTACAGACCTTAAACAATTAAGTCTCCTATAAAGGAGAAAATTTCTTTAGTGGCAAACCGAGCCCACATATTAGTTGGAAGTTACCATCCCAAATGAGAACAAGTCTAATTGGGAGTTGTGATCGGGTAGTTATCCCCTATTGCAAATTGGAATTTTTCCGCTTGTCAACACAGTGTAAATTTTGTTCAGCCTTCACTAGCTCAACAGGTTCAAGCATTTGAATAGTTGAACTTGGTCAATCCCACCAACCAACAAAAAAATGGGAAAAAGAAAGGCAAGAACAAACAAAAAGGCGACCAGGGACATGGGAGCAATCCCCCTAACTAGAACAACATTGTCGGGGATAATGCTAATGTTGGTAACTAGAACCAAAATCCTGACAACACCAACAATAACCAGTAGAAACAAGGGCAGAACAATAATCTTCAGATTAACTTCCCTTGTGCATTATGTGGCAAATATGATCATTATACTCAACATTGCCTCTAGATTGTAGAATTTAAGGGGATGGAGGAATCAATGGCCAATAAAGGTCCTACCACCCCACAAGGCATAACACCTCCCCCACAAAACGTCCCTCAACCACCACAACTAGCAGTCTTGCACAACCCCTTCCATCAATAAGGAGTTGTCGCTATCCATTAGAAAATTGGTATCTCTACCCAGTCGCTAGGAGAATACAAGCCTCCAGGTCAAGCTCAACCTGAAGACCCTAATTTCTGAACTACCTACATGAAATCAACATATATTTGCCTACAAACCCACAATTGTTGGTATGGTATGCCTCCCAACTCAACTCCAACCACCTTGGATGCCACCCAATTGCGAAAAAATGACCCTTTGATGACTCCACATCCTAGTTGTGACCTTACTCCTCGAGTACCCAAGGCACCTCTAAGGCATACTGCTCATAACCCTCATGCAAGGGCATCTCATTGCTACAACATAGTCAATTATTGGCTTAATAAATCCAACACTTTCAACACTAGAGGTCCTATAGACCTATCCTTTACAAAGAAAAACTTTTTTTTCAACATTGGGAGCAATCGACCCCTCTGATTCACACCTCATCATGTTTGATTTGGATAACTTAGAACCTAGATTATCTTCTCTTGTAACATTCCAAATATCATTAATAATAAGAAATATCACCATCCATCGATGCATTATATATGAAGAAGCATCTTATTGCATTATGTCCAAATATGCATGGCATAAGTTGGGCTCTCTCAAGATTACCCCATATGCTATCACTCTTTAGGCCCATGGTGGCCACCCATCTCAACCTGAAGGGCTTTACCAAAACATACATATCGAGCTATTGGGAAATACTGTCTTAATAGACATCGAGGTGATATATGCACAATTGGACTACAACATCCTTCTAGGACATAATTACATCTATGCTATGAATGTAGTTGCTTCTTTAGTATTTCTAACTATGATGTGCCCTCATAACAGGAAGGTCATCACTGTCGACCAATTTACACACCATGAGCCCTAACCAATGCCTAATTTGGACAACATTCTTCACCTCATTAGGACAAGTAAAAACTTATCATCATACGTTGAAATTGGCCTTGGAATCTTTAAATATTCCTCATTACCTGGTGCATATCACGGTGAACCCCCTATGATTCAATCGATAGAGTCAACCCAAGTTTTCACACTGACATCAAAATATTCAGTCCCATTTACTATCCCTTCTACAATAGAAGCACCATTTACATGTGACGATCCACCTTCCACATAGGGGGGAACCAACCCCATCACTCACATTCCATTCTTATTCCCACCATCGAGAGTTATGGCAAAATCTATGACGACCACCCTAACCCTTATGAACCTCACTTTTGGAATGCATGTGTGTTACCTTGAACCTCTAGTGTAAACACCAAACATTTTCCACATTGTTCTACACCTAATAGAACCCACACTCACCTCAAAAAAGAATGAGACTACTAAAATAGTTGATGGAAAGACCAAGATAACTAAGGGAAAGAATAAAAAAGCAGGGGACAACTAGCCAACCACTCCTCATGTGCCTCCACCCTATGGTTTATTTTATGCCTTGGGTCATGCCACAAACTTGTGCCCCACACTTATAGAACTTAGGAACCTTCTCCATCCACCCTAGACATCACCATTACTTCCTACCCCTTATGTTACAAAAAATTCCCAACACCCACAATGGAGCCTTCCCTAGTGCAAAACAAGACCTTGTGTATGAACCACCCTTGTGCCATATGCTCAACACATGGAAACTACACTCACCACTATTTGGATTTGGGTCAATTATGGGCCATGTTGGTCATAGTCTGTCAAACGACTCTTCCAACATCATCCAACCTCCCTCTTCAACTAGTATCGCAACTACCACTAGTTAGTGAACCTAGGTCCTCCACTATTCATTACATGTCCACATCAATGGCATCACGAAATAGTAACCCTTGTTATCTTTGTGGAAAATTTGACCATATCACTCACCTTTGCCCCATAATCATTGAGTATTTTATTTGTTGCATGGTCGAGCTTAGGTGGATTCATGAGTCACTACCCCAGATGGGAGCCCCAACATTGAAACTCCCATTCTAGTTTCACATCCCCCATCCCAACAATAGAGGGTCATACCTCCTACCCCACTTATCTCCTCGGTGAGTCATAAACTAGAGATTCCACCTCCTATCCCTCCAAATTCCCCATCGAGCCCTCGAAAGTAAATCCCCCCTCCTCTTGGAGACCATGAAAAACATGAATTTGTGCACATCTATTATATTTCTTCAACTACTAGACCTATATCTCAAGGAATTCCTTCATTTCCTTTGGGTATTGACACCTACCCACCATCCATGAGCAAGAACACAATTTCCACTTGGTCAAAGACTGAATTTATTTACATATTCTCAACATTGGTAGGCTCCTCAACACTTAGCAATGTGTCACACACATGTGACATTTATTACACCTAAAATCCAATCCAACCCATTCATGATTCTGACAAGTCCCTCGCCTCCTCTTCCCACATCTTCCACTCGAATGAGGATATTCTAGAGATAATGACGACTCCAGACTACCCATGGGATGTGATGCATCATCGTTTCTTCTTCCTCTCTCAGGAGGCATTTCAAATGGCCCCTTCATCAAACATTTGTGTGGTTGAAACTAAATAATTTGTCCCCCATGGACATGTCAATTGGTTAAAAAACCTGATCGTAGCCCTAGATGATTTTGAAGAAGGAAACATGGCTAATTTTTCTCCCACCATCAAAGTGGAGATTTTTGTCAAATCAGGCATCATAGAAGACATACTCCTTGGAGTGGTAAGTTCCCTAGAGGAGGTAGTTGCATATAAATCTCTCTTTTAAGAGTTTTGTGATGTAGTTTTTTGGTCATATGTCGAAATGCCCAAACTTAATCCCACCATTGTTGAACATTGCATCAACACATTGCTAGACACATCACCTCTCCAACAAAAACGAAGGTCTCTCCACCCTTCTAAATCCATGGCCATCAAGTCTGAGATCAATAAGCTTCATAAATCCAATTTCATCTATCCCATCACATAGATCTCATGGGTATCCAACCCTATCTCTTTGAACAAAAAGTAGGGTACCACATGTGTCTGTACCATTTTTGGGATTTGAATCAAGCATGTCCTAAAAATAATTTCCCAACACCATTCATTGACCAAATTATCGATGCATGTGTTTGGAATGAGATCCTTTCCTTCATGGATGGGTTTTGTGGGTACAATCAAATCTAGATTCGCCACACAGATCAATACAAGATGACATTCACCACACCTTGGGGCATGTTCACCCATCATGTCATGTCCTTTGGTCTGAAAACACCAGAGACACCTTCCGATGCACTATGAAATACATTTTCCATGATCTTGTTGAGGTCATCCTAGCTTATCTAGACAATCTCACAATTCAATCCAAGAAGAAGTCCTAACACTTGGAAGACCTCTAAATCATCTTTCAACAATGTCTCCAAGAAGCAGTCCCAAAATATGCTTGAACCCCCTCATGTGTGTCTTTTGCATTACCATTGGATGATTACTTGGATTGATGATGTTCTAGTAGGGAATCACGGTAGATCCTTTGAACGTGTAGGCTATCAGTGAGATTTCCCCTCTTAAGACTGTGCACCAACTGAAAAATATACAAGGAAAAGCTAAATTCCTGCAACAATTTGTCTTGACTACGTGGCTTGCGCACATGGTTTCTTACATATATTACACCAAGACATTCCATTATGATGGGATAAATAGGAAAAATAAGCATTTGATGCCCTAAAGGCTGCTCTTTCGAAGGCCCCATTAATCACATCCTCGAATTCAATAAGGATTTTATCTTTCACCTATCCACCTCATAGTTTCCATCGCCAAAGTGCTAGTCCAATAACGGGATGATGGGATGCCATTTATTGTGTGAGAAAGAAATTTTCAAGGCCTCCACTCAACTATAATTGCAAGGAGAAGCTAGCTCTAGTCGTTGCTTACATAGTCCAAAAACTGTGTCATTATATTTTGCTTTGCACCACCAAGGTTGTTGTTGTAACACCCTGGGTTTTTGAGCCACATATTAAATAATGTATTTTGTTAATATATGAAAGGCCGGAGTGCCCAAACAATTAAAAGAGGCCAATGTTCCTAGGAAATGTAATGTTTTGATCATTATTAATAATAAATACATCACTGGCTGCTAGACGGAGGAAGAAAAGACTTATAGGGGGCTATGATTCTACAAGAGAGGGGGCTTGATGGGCTAATTATTTATTTTATATTTTATCTACCCATAATTTTTTCATGGAGAGGAGTGGTTACATGAGCTTCTTGGGGAAGGCCATGTGGTTCGTGATTTGCAAGTAAATATATAAACTCATCTTGTGGGTTGTTCGGGGGATTCTTCTTCACTCACTCACTCACTCATTGTTCATTGTTCACACATTTCATTTTGTTATTTCTCCATTCACTCTTTCACCCACTCTTCATTCTTCATTCCGTTTTGATCTTGGTTGGGGAGAGAAAAAATGAATTGTGGAGAGGATCCATGGTTTGGTTGGCAGTAGCGACTGCTGGTGTATTCCAGCCATGAATTAATGTCTGCATGTTTGAGATGCATTGGCATGCATTAAGTTGTTCCCATAGCTACGAATCCTGAGAGTCCCAACATGGAGATTATTGACCAGATTCATTGGAGCCCTGGGAGGAGGTGGACAACTCGAGGGACTATGTGGTAGAGAAGGGGGTCCATTCTCTTGGGTTGTGTAGGCTAGGTAGAAGAGAGTTGGTGTACTTTGGATTGTTGCGTGTGTTGAGAATCTCGTGAGGGCTTGAGTGATGACTAGTTTGTGAAGCTAAGTGACACTCTGGAATCATCCTTGTGGACTCATAGTCATGGCTCGGGGGTGAAATTACTATTGAGACTTGGAACAAGAGTGTCTACGGTTGGGTGGAACATCCTTGGTCTGCAGTGAATTGGTGATTCATTTCATTAAATATAAGCTCTCTCTCTGTCATGGTTTCATTTACCTGTATATTTATTTTTGTAGCGTATTTATTTATCTAT
Source organism: Picea glauca (assembly GCA_000966675.3). Taxonomy (NCBI): domain Eukaryota; kingdom Viridiplantae; phylum Streptophyta; class Pinopsida; order Pinales; family Pinaceae; genus Picea; species Picea glauca. Next base: position 283,005 of record JZKD02S2359437.1, read on the forward strand.
GAAATTTGTATCTATAATATGCATGCTTACTGGTTATTTCTGTGCACTACATATGGTTCATTTATTTTATATTGTAGCTTGAATCTTGATCTATGTATGTGAATATTTTATGCATATTTATTAATTAAAAAAATTGATTAGAATTTGAAATTAGTCTAGAAGCGGGCTTGAAATAGCGTGCTCGACCTGTGGGTGGTTGGGTACGTTATAATCACAAACTCAAACCCCATGTAGTACTTACTCAATCAAGGTATTATCAATGGTAAGTTTGCTTGTTGGATTGTTATTCTTCGAAATTTTATCTAGAGTTCATCACTCCTAAGAGTAAGAAACTTCTTGGCCTCACTACATTCATCATTGATCTTCCATCCGACACCAAGGACCCATTAGTGAACGATAACTTCTCAGATGAGCACATCTTTGTGATTTTGTCAGACAACTCCTAGTATGGTGATATCCTAACCTACCTCCACACTAAAAAAATTATAGATTGATATCCTAACCTACCTCCTACCCTAGTATGTGTATGTTACAGATTGGTATTAGAGCTTCAGGTTGAAACACCAGACTAGTATGGGCCAGAATTGTGGATAGGGTATTATGGTTAAAAATGGATATGTCCTCGCCATCTTAAAGCTTAGGAAAGATAGCACTGCAAAGATCACACAGAAGCTAGAGCGTCATGCAAAAAGTGATCCTTTGTGAAGGATCGTAGAGTTGTGGCCATCCCTTTTGGATCTTAGGAGCGATCACCTCCAAGCAAGAGATGGAAAGCTAACTTTGTCACTTCGGTGATTATGGGACACAGGGCAGAAGCATGGAAAAGACTGAAGTCGGAAAGTCTTGATGAATGTTTGATCTGAAAGGAGGCTCGAGTGAAATATTAGTCGTTGGTTTGTGTCATCTGGTGTTGACCATTTTGGGAAGTTAACTCTGGGAGAATCGAACCATTTTAGAACTGTTATAACCCAGAGTAATGGAGTGTCAAAGTCCTGAAATCCTGTCGACTATTAGATCGAGGGAAAAATTAGGGAGATATGCAGGTTGTCAGATATGGAGCAGTGATGGTGGACCATCTATTTGATTGATGACATGTCGTATGCCATGTGGCAGGGCTAATGTGTGGGGACACAAGTCACCTAGATTAAGTACCTTTTGGACCCTAACCTGTTCATTTTTTAGTGACACGTGGCACACATGCCATGGGTCCATGTCACCATAGGTGACATCAACATGCGATGTCATCTCTAGGAGTATGGCCTCCGGGGGTGTCTAACATCTCTACCAGTGAAAGTGTCGAAGATTAAAGTTGTGAATTCACGCAGACCATCGATGTAATATCCCTTTGAGACCTTTCCCAACTGTTAGATCAAGCAGTGGAAGGATGACATAAGCACTTCGACAGATATCACTCTGGGGGAGTTGAATAACTTGTGAGTGTAATATCTTGGAGTCGTAGAGCATCAAAGTCATGAAATGAATAAGGACCGTCCATCTCGACACTTGATTAAGTCATGGTTGTTGGATCAACTAGTTGAAGGATAATGTAAGCAGAGGCATTAACCAATGGTAATTGGTCATCGTCACTTTATGACCTCTTCAGTAGGTATCACTCCGGGCAAGTTGAACAACTCAAGATTTGTAATTTCCAAGAGTCCCAGAGTTGCAAATTCATGTGGTCCGTTGATCTGAGACCCTTCGGGAGTTCTTGTGATCGTTCGATTTAGCAATGGAAGGATATGGTAAGAGCTTCTGCAAGTATCACTTCGGGGGAGTTAAGTGACTTGGGATTTGTAATGTTTCAGAGTCCTGGAGCACCAAGGTCCCAAAAGGTCGTCCATATTAACCTATAATTAAGTCACGATCTTTGATCTCATTGAAGCCTCCAGATGAGTCGGGATCATCTAGTCGACGGAAGATCAAATCTTGATTGTTCGATCTGCTAGTGGAGCTAATAGAAGGGTTTTGACGAAGTTTACTCTAGGGGAAGTTGGAAGATTGAAAAGGGAGAATAACTGAAGGCTGAAGTCTAGAGGAATTGGTCCTAAATCCGATCTCATGATTAGGTAAAGGGGTCAATTAGAGGCGCGAAGGGCCTAGTAGTGACCAATCCCTCGGACATTGTCTTCGAACAAGCTCCTGTGTAGAAGAATATAGAGGAAGGCGCTAAAGAGTGAATAAGTCCATGGTTTAGAGCCATGGTCACAAAGAAAGTGGATTGAAGGAAGCACATGTGCAGAATTCAAATTTTGTACCAATTAAAGAAGTTGTGGAATATTTCGACAAGACCCTATTGAAAAACAAAAGAAAACGGGATGAAAGTGATTTTGTTTCGGGAATCCATAACTTTCAGCACAAATATCGAATTGGGGCAAGTTTACAGTCATTGGAAAGATGATTCAGAGGAGGATAACGTGGAATTGTTATAATATGGAGAATGATAATATATTCTTCATGAATTGATAAGAAAAAGGACATGTAGCATTGTTTGGCATTTTTTTTATAATATGAATAATTCTAACAAAATGGTTGCTTGCACATTTTGTAGAATTAGGTAGTGTAAACATATCAGTTCAGTATAATAATGCATATTCAAGAGATGTAAGGAGAGGGAGCTTCAAGCCATGATAAATAGGCCAAAGGTCAAAATATTAGTGTTGGTAATGCATAGACAAAATCCAACGAACACCAGGCCAGAGGGGAGCAAGATACATTGATAGAGACTGTGAGAAGTGTTGGCATAGGGGCAGACCCAGGGTTCAACGCTACAGCAGTGCACCAAAAAAACCCTAACTATCGGCCCTTTCGACAACACCTACGAAATAGATGAAGTCTCAATCAAGGTAGAGGCAGGGGTGGTTGCAGGACTCAAGTGTCTGCAACCTTAACTGGGATGGAGATACGTGATTGTACTACTTAATAAATCACTTAGCACCATCAGTTCCTCAAGATACAATAAATAACCACTTCGCTTATAAGACAGAACTTTGTAGCATTAACATTGATCTAATTTATTTAAGCACTTATCATAAGCAAATAGGCTAGATCTGGTAGATCAAACACTGAGCATATTCATGTATACCAGATCTATCATTCTACCTATCATTAGCACTAAGAATAAGCAGATCTATCTAATCATCTCAAGCACTTAGAAAAAGAAGGCATAAACACATTAAGACAAGCACAAAGAGAGACAACACAGTTTTTACGTGGTTCACCCATCTCCAGGGGCTACGCCCACCAACTCTTCTTCTTTATTGTCTTCGTTCAATTAGTTACAAGCACAGAGCCTCAAAACCCTTACTCCACATGGGACAGAAGATCTGCGGAACTCGCTAGATCCTTCTTCCTTGTGTTACAACACTAAGAATCCTATTGTATCGCACAAGGACTTGTACTAAGCTCTGCAAGTCTTACACAAAATGCACAAAGTCTTTATCACACAAATCCAACTCTTGGCACTTAGACTAAATCACATAGATATATCATCCCCTTCCCCCTCTATATGGCCTAGAC
>JZKD02S2359437.1:301349-316395 GCA_000966675.3 Picea glauca
TAGAGCCCCTGAAAAACAAAATTGGCGGTTTTTTGCATCTATCTTTAGCGATTTTTGAGCACATGATTTTCATAGATTGTTTTCTAATTCCATGTTGGCACAGGGGCAGACCCAAGGTTTGACGCTACAATAACACACCAACAAAGCCCTAAATACTGGCCTTTTCGGCAACACCTGCGAAGCAGATGAAGTCTCACCTGAGGTAGAGGTAGGGGTGGTTGCAAGAATCAGGTGTCTGCAACCTTAGCTGGGACACAAATCTGTGATTATACAACTTACTAGAGCACTTAGCACCATTAGTTCCTCAATATACAGTCAATAACCACTTCACTTATAAGACAGAACTTCGTAGCATTCACACTAATCTACAGTATTCAATCACTTAGCATATACAAATGGATCAAAATGAACATATCAAGCACTAAGCATGAATATCTAGATCAGATCTAACATTCCAACATATAATAAGCACTAAACATGAATAGATCTATCTAAACATATCAGAGCACTTAGCATATAACATATGAACACATCAAGACAAAGCACAAAGCACACAACACAATGTTTACATGGTTCACCCCCTCCTTGGGGCTACATCCACCAACTCTTCTTCTTCCTTGTCTTCGATCAACCAGTTACAAGCACAAAGCCTCAAAACCCTTACTCCACACAGGACAGAAAATCTGTGCAGCTCACTAGATCCTTCTTCCTTGCGTTACATCACAAAGCCTTCTACAATCGTTCACAGCGACTTGCACTCAACTCTACAAGTCTCACACAGTATGCGCAAAGCACTTACAATCCTTTGATCACATAGATCTAGAACTTAGCTATTCCTTTATCACTCAGCACATCAACCTTTATCACATAGATGCACTACTACTTCTATCTAGCCTAGGCATCTATTTATATATTACAAAATAGGCCTAAACATGGGTAAAATCATGGGTCGACCTCCCATTCCCATTTCATATTCCCAAAAACCCAAAAAGGGGCCCAAAAGGGGGCCAAGATATCGTGATCTCCGCTTCGACTTGCACTCCTCCTTTGACAGGCTGTCGAAGTCCCAAAATAGATCAACATGACCAAGAAACTCCAAAAACTTGGTTAAGGGCCAACAAGCAACCAACACTCACCTGTGACTCATCCCGAGTCACTCAGGTCTGAGAAGTTCTACCTCAAACGCCTCGAGCATGGCTCGAGCTGCTTCAACTTGCTGCTTTGCAGTGGTCTCTTGTTCGGTGAACTCCTGGATCACTACATCATTCATTGGTCCTTCTAAGCATTGTTCTATTGTGAGGACGACCTATTCTAGCTCTGCTCCTTGGCTCCTGACCTCTGTAAACAACAAGAATGCCTTGTCTTGCATAGGTTGAAGTCGTTGAGTGACTTCCATCACTTTGCTTTGAATCATATGGATCTGAGGCTAAGCTGTGCATTGTTCTTGAGATATATTCATCCTTTCGACAACTGACAAGGCCTTCAGCTGCGCCTATAGTGTATCTGCGTTCTGCTTCACTTCTTGGAGCTGTGACTCCAGTGTCTGTAATTCCAGATTTTAAGTGAGATTTTCATAGGTTTGGGCACTGCGGTTACTGAGTTGCTTGCACTCTAGGGCAAGAGATTTTAATCTATCAACTGCATTGTGGGCAATTTCTTCTCTTTGGTTCCTTATCTCCTGTGGGGTTTCAGGTACTGTGTAGAGCTCTAAGTTGGTGATGTGTTGTTGTAGCTTCTGGATTACCTCTTCCAGTTGTGCCACCTGCTATGGAACTTGTTCCTTGTTCTATACTTCGATGATTGTCACAGAGTGAAGTGATTTGTTGACCCTTTCCTTAACTTCAAGTTGCTCGGCGAGTAACTGTTCCTTGCTTTGTTGTAGCTCTGATTTTTCTTCATCCCATGTCGCTTGGAAAGAAAGATTTTCCTTTTCTGCATCACTTCTTTGGTCCTTAAGATATTTCTGCACTTTCTCTAAAGCCTGGGTGGCTTGTGCTGCCTCTTCCTGGACTCGTCGAAGGCGAGCCTCAACTGTATCAACAATGTGATGTAATTGGGTAGGCTCATCACCTAGTTCTGGTGTTCCAACTGTCAGGGGCACAGGGGATACTGCGCGACTGGACTATAGTGCCTGCTACACTCCTTGGAGCTCATCCTTAATCCAACTGAATACCTCCTCCTGCTTAGCTTCTTGCTTCTCTGCTATCTCCAGCGAAGCATCATTCAGTGTTGTGATGATGAAGTCGAAGTCATCTGAGGTGAGGGTGGTCTCGAATTTGGTTCTGGCTACTTTCATTTTCTTCCTTGAAGAAGGTTTCGGAGGGGAAACCTTCCTTTTCTTCGAGGGATCCTCCTCGTCTCTTGGTGGTGTAACCTCGCCTTTCTTCTGTTCGAATTATGTGCCATCACCTCCTTGCTCTATTGAGATGGACGCGGTCTTCAGAGATGCACTGTCTAAATTGTCGACCTCTTCAGTCTTCTTAATCTTGCTAGGTCTAGTTGTATCTGGCACAGTTTCTGGGCTATCAACATCGGACATCTCTACAGGGTCCGTTGGAACAAGGAGGTCCGTCGACCATTCCTTGGTAATCTCCTCCAAGTCATCCTCTGTTAACTTGTAGTATGACTGTAGTTGTTGTTTATTCTCATCAATGTGCACTATGATATAGATAAAATGGCGGTCCACACTGAATTTCATCAAGGTTCTAAACCTGTGAAGTGTGTTCAGGGTTATGCGAGGCGTGGCCTGTATGGATACCTTCAACTATTTGTAATACGTGTGGAAGACGACATTTGATTTCCACTGCTTGTTCATGTCGTTGGAGTACCACAACATACGGAACTTCATGGCGAGAGGTTCAAATGGCTCAGTGACTGAGAAGATTGCACCTTCCGGCATCTCCCATGCGATGAAAGTGATCAGGATAAGAAGCCAGCTGAAGTGGAATTTGTATCCCTGACCTTGTTCTTCTCTGCATTCTAGTTCTAGTTGGTTCATGAGGTACTTCACCTAATTCATTTGTAGTCCCTCCATGAACTTCCCTCCGAGGTCGACTACGAATCCAATTACTTGGGTCAGTCGGTTGTTGCGAACTAGCTTTCCTGTGATCAATTGACAGGAAAGGAGCACTACACTGCTCTGGATAGAGGATACCTTGTAGCCTCGCGCTCCCTTCTCTACATCGCCATAAGTATCCTTTATCCTCTGGGTGAGAGCGTGTTCTGTGATCTTTCCAGGGTAGAAATCCCATGGATCAGGGCCTTGCATACTAAGCCCTGTGATCTGATTAATCAAATTCAGATCCACTGTGATGTGGCGGTTCAACCATAAGTATCCTCCATGATAGTAGGACAACAACAAATTGGCGCACGCGCTCACTTCTTGATGCACCCGAAGTGAGGAATATTCATTAAATTAAGCAACGTGGACTGTGTAATGTTCATGGTCCACTGGAGGAATGATCTTTGAATTCTTTCCCTTGGTTCTAGTCAGATACTTGTATGGTGCTAGCATATTGTATACTTTCTTGTCGTCGAGGTTGAATTCACTAAAATTCAACACTGTGATCTTATCCTGATGTGCGCGCACTACACGTATCCCCTTCGGAAGGTACCTAGTGACCAATTCATATTCAAAATCTCGGGGCACACTGTCTCAGTTTATTGCGTCGCTCAGAGGTGGTAGATAAGTAGGTAGAATGCTCGAAATCAACTTAGCATTTGCAATATCATCTCTATTCTTCGTTCATTTCTTAGCAGCTCACCAGGATGGTCTGGTTCGAGCTGTGGACGGAGAGGCCTGTAGTCCTCTTGTCGAAGATGATTGTACACCTGTAGACACTCCTCTCTCCGACATGACTCTCTCTGTCATCAAGTCGATCAAAACTTCCTCAACGACTTTCTCTGCAACACACAATGCTTCCGACATACGCACTCGGGGTAAACAATTCGTGGGATCGGGGGACAATTCAGACATGGTAATGAGACAGAGAACGAGAGCAGAATAATCACTGTATAAACTCAGCCTAGGCTATGGGCTCAAATTCTCGATTGGCAAAAGTGTTCTTGGTGCATGGCACAACGCAATAAATAGGTAATTTGACAATGGTTGGCTTGCAACGGGTATGAGCCTTCATTAACTCATGTTCGATCCGTTATGGTGTGGTCCAATGATCTGATGACGAACCTTTATTACTTTTCTATCCGTTTAGAGGGGAAGTCGAACGGATATATCGGCCCCAACGACTATATTACTTCATCATGGCGAAGTGTCATGTGTCACTGTTCTTATATATCGGCGAAGCTCCAATTCTACAATTATTCTTTTTGCGAGGTCTCCTCTAGAACCTTCTGTAACCTTTCAGTATTAGCCCTCTTCTTTCTTAACTTTCTGGCCTTTTTTCCAGTGAGCTTCGTCTCGACAGTGCTTTTCTCATTTTGATTCTTATCTTCTTTGGTCTTAGTTACTTCACGTTGTTGAAATTATTTCCTAGGGTTCCTGAATAATACTTCTTCTTTGTCTGGGATAGGTAATTCAATCTTCTGGGGATCCTCTAGTGTTCTCTTAGCTTCTACATCTAGGTTTCTAGTATTAAATATCTACGATCTGCTCTCTTATTCCTCAATCAAGTGTGCGATCCTTCTAGTATTAAAGTCTTTTAACTCTTGCTTATTATATTCCAAAACTTATTCTTCTTCCTTTCGTCGGGCTTGGTCTCTATCAATCCAAGAATTTCTAGTTAGCATGGTAAACGGGGCGCTGTCTTCGAAAAATTTAACAATCTCAAAGTCTTCTTCTATCGAAGTTCCATTTACAATCATAGGTATCTAAGCAAGCCTTCCACATAGGTTTACTAGCTTTCCTCTGAATAAAATTATTCCTCCTAGTGAAGGGATCATAGTAGGCCTTCGTATAGCTTCCCAGATTCTCTCTGGCATAATATTCATCTGTGTTTCCTCATCCAGAACACAGTCAATGTCGAAGTCTCTTATTCTTGATTCAATGCATTCCTTCTCTTTAAAGATCTCTCACAATTTGACATGTCGGTGGTCATTCAGGATTTCTTTCATATGTAGCAATGCTTTCTCTGATTCTTTATGAGGTTCGTCTGTAAGTTCTGGATTTGCCTTAGGGTTTTCTTGATTCAAGTTCATTCTTTCAAGCTTAGCAATCATTCTAGGGAAATCCAATACTTCATGGTCTAGAGGTTTACAACAAAGACAACTAGGTCTTCCACCAGGGCATTCCTTAGCAAGATGTCCCAACCTTCTGCAACTGTAACAGAGGGTCAATCCTCTCTTCCTTTTAAATGATCCCCATCTTCTTCTGTACTGCATACTAGGATCATGGGAGCTAACCTACAACAAATTATTTCTAGGATCCTGCATCCATTCGTTAGTCCAAACATTCTTTCTTTGCATAGGTATAACATATATTTCACTATTCTTATCAGATCTACTCATATCAAAACTTCTTTCATCTAGAAATGACCTATCTTTCAAACTAGGATACACTCTATTAAACAAACCTAGATCCATATTCTAGAAACAAAATTTTCCACTTATCTTACTTCTATAGGGCACAAAGCTTTCAGATCTAACACTTTTAACTTTTCTTACCTTTATCAGAGCACAGAGCTTGTAGATCTTACCTCTTTTAGTCAGAAATTTCCACTTTTACCTTTCTTAGAGCACAAAGTGTTCAGATCTTGATTCTTTCCTTTAGATTTGATCTTCTTTTCTTTAGATTGGGCTTCTTTCTTTCAGATATGATCTTCTTTTCTTTAGAACGAGATTCTTTCTTTCATATCTGATCTTCTTTTCATCAGATAAGGCTTCTTTCTTTCAGATCTGATCTTCTTTGTTTAGCATAGATCTTTACAGATCAAGTAGAATACTGCGCACTAGGGCACAGATCTACACATAAAGATTTCACAATTTTAGGATGAATCTTTGCACATAACTTCTTCTTTCTCAGTTCCTAGCAATCACAGTTTCAGGTCTCGACAACAAAACCAGGCACAGGGGAAAACCCAGGGTTCGATGCTACAACAATGCATCAACAAAGTCCTAACTATCGACCCTTTCGGCAACACCTGCGAAGCAGATGAAGTCTCACCCGAGGTAGAGGTAGGAGTGGTTGCAAGACTGAGGTGTCTACAACCTTAGCTGGGACACAAATATGTGATTATACATCTTACTAGAGCACTTATCACCGTTAGTTCCTCAATATATAGTCAATAACCACTTCGCCTATAAGACAGAACTTTGCAACATTCACACAATCTACAATATTCAAGCACTTAGCATATATAAATGGATCAAAATGAGCATATCAAGCACTAAGCATGAATATCTAGATCAGATCTAAAATTCCAACATACAATAAGCACCAAGCATGAATAGATCTATCTAAACATATCATAGCACTTAGTATATAACATATGAACACTTCAAGACAAAGCACAAAGAACACAACACAATGTTTACGTGGTTCGCCCCCTCCCCGAGGCTACGTCCACCAACTCTTCTTCTTTCTTGTCTTCGATCAATCATTTACAAGCACAGAGCCTCAAAACCCTTACTTTGCACAAGACAAAAGATCTGCGTAGCTCGCTAGATTCTTCTTCCTTGCGTTACAACACAAAGCCTTCTACAATCATTCATAGGACTTGCACTCAGCTCTACAAGTCTCACACAGTATGCACAGAGCGCTTACAATCCTTTGATCACATAGATATAGCACTTAGCCATTCCTTTAGCACTTAGCACACCGACATTTATCATATAGATGCACTACTACTTCTATCTAGCCTAGGCATCTATTTATATATTACAAAATAGGCCTAAACATGGGTAAACCCATGGGCCGACATCCCATTCCTGTTACATATTCCCAAAAACCCAAAAAGGGGCCCAAAATGGGGCCAATATCCCATGATCTCTTCTTCGACTTGTGCTCCTCCTTCGACAGGTTGTCGAAGTCTCAAAATAGGTCAACATGACCAAGAAACTCCCAAAACTTGGTCAAGGGCCAACATTCCAGTTAAGTTATTGGGGTTGTAGACTAATCTGGGTTAATGGATTAGGGGTTTTTGGATGTCGTGGGATTGTGTGTGTGTATATATATATATATAATTGTAAACAATGAATATGGATGATCAATAAAGAATCAGAGGTGCGACTCTAAACAAGTTGTCGGTTTTCGCTATTTGGGTTACCAGGGTAAAATCTTTGTGTAATGTGTGTGTGTGCCATTTGTATCTTTTATGTTTTTATTAAGTATCCATTTGCAATAATTAATTGTACAAGGTTAAAATCTAGAGGAATCTTGCCTCTATGATTTGGGGCATTTATTCTTGCTCACATCCATTGCTTCAGTTAAGCAATGTATGCTTAGGGATAGCCATGAATAACCAAGTAGAATATGTTGCTATGATTAGAGTATTGGCTGATGCAACTCAGCTACATATTTTCCACCTCAGGGTGTACCTGGATTGATATTTTTTTGTATCGGAGTTAAATAATGTTCACCAGGTCCGTGATCCATGCATGTTTAGGAAATATCTGTAAGTAAAGTTTTTGTCAAGAAATTTTGAATCCATCACATTCATACATATTTCTAAAAGTGAAAATTAATTTGTAGATAACATCATTGTTGGCGCTAAATTGATCACACCAGGGTCCTTCTTAGTTTACCAACAAAAGATACTGAGTAGTGTAGAGCGTTGGCATTTTCATCTTCTCATGAGAGAAGAAGTCTCACCCGAAGCGCAACCAAGACAAGAATATAGGGAAGGGAAAGGATAATACTTAGGCATGTTTCCAGAATCTTCAAGATTCACCATAACCTTGTGCAAGATGAACTAACCAAAGAATAGATCTGAACTCATTCATAACTACTAATAGAGACAACTAAGTTGTGACAACATTTGCACAAAGTTATAGCATATTAATCTTGTCAAACATAAATAAGTAAAGTAAAGAGACGATTCTCATAGACAGAGAATTACACAGAATATTTCAAAATTTCAGGTCCTTCCATATATATTATCAAAAGAGCTTCTCAGATACAAATTGGCAGGTACAAGTCATTACTTTGTTACAAGATTTCTGGCTGTAGACTCATTTCTCAGAGCTCTATCTACCCTTTTCCCAAAATGGATATGAATTACAATCACAGAACCTACATGGGTAAATGATAATATATCTACACCCTCTACACCATCTATCCATCTATATAAGCTAACCATTTACAATCATATACATCTCATATATATATGCTAACTAGGATCTTCTAGCTTTAGACTTCACATGTTTTCTTGTTCTTGTTCTATTGTAACTTATTTTTCCTTGCTGGTGTTGTGTAGTCCCTCTTTCCAATAGTTTTTTGTTTCTTTGCTTACTCCACTGTCCAGCTCCTTTGTGGCTTACGCAACTTGTGTTTGACCAAAATTGGAATTGTAGTCTTCCTTGCACAACTTGTAACCAAAAACGAACGACCCAACAGGCTACGACCACAATCCTTGACTTGCCCTTGAGTCAAGTCCTTGGCTCTTCCATGGCTTCTGGGAGTGCATGTTACTTTCCTTTATCTTTTGTCTCCACTTTGATTTCATCTTCTTCTTGTGCTCTTTCTTTTTATGCTTCTTCGGATGAAGTGCCTAACTCTAGGACCAACTCCAAGGCCTTCTTCCTGACTTCTTGAAAACCCACAATTTTTTCCTACCACTTCTTGGCAAGGAGTGAGGCTTCAACTACTAATTGTTGAGTCTCATTTGTAATGCATTCTTTAGGATTGTATGCGACTAGGGAGTTCCATTCGGAATCAACTGTAGCATCTACCTGATGCATCTGCATGTATGTTGTCTAAATGACAGGTTGAAATTACCGTAGATATTTCTTAGCTACTGATTTCACTTCGAATAGAGCATTCAACTCGTTATCTGCATGCTGGATCTGATCAAAATTTTCATACTGCTCCAACAGATCCATGGTGACAACAACTTCTTCATTGAGCGACTGTATATTTGCGCACACATCCTCTAGATTTTGGCTGCGCCTTGCAATGATTCCCATCCAATTACTAACTTCGTGAAATATACTCGTGCATTCTTTTGTTCATTTGTGCAGTGTTGCTCTAGCATTGTTTCCTTCCAACACTACTTTTTCCATCTTCTCTTGAAGCATCCTAGGTTGTTGTTCTTCTTCATGCTGACTCTCTCGCAACTATGCTTCCATATTATTTGCATGAATGGCCAGTTGTGACCATGCTTCATGGATTAGCTCAATTTGCTACTCAGGATCTCTTGCGGCATTGGATTTTGGCAGTTGTGGTGTTTCCTTCCTTATCTCTAGCCATGATTCGAAAAGCATCTACTGGACTCTTTCCAGTTTTTTCTCTGCCTAGACCTTGGTGTATTCCTCTTGTGTCCTGCATGCTTTGTCAAGGAATACTTCCTCCCTTGCAAATTCTATGTCCTTTTCGGCCTTCTAAAGCCTCTGCTCCAGTTAATCAGTTGAGGATCTAATTATCCCTACTAGTTGTGTTGATGACCACTGCGCGAGGTCATCAGAAAAAGGGGTGGCCTCCCTAGTTACTTGGATCTATAGTGGGAGTCCACTGGTTTTCGAATGCTCTGAAGGTGTCTCCACCTCTGTAAGGTAGCTAGAGAGGTTGTGGGGGGGGGTAGGGGCAAAGGGTCCATATTGATAATAGCAGAGGCCATGCAATGTAAGGTGGACTAGGTCCACTATATTATTAAATAAGGCCCACTATGGTAGTTAGATATAATAAATGGGTAATTAGATATAATAAATGTAAGATGAATTCTTACAAGGTTCTACTTCTAGAATATTCCTCTTCTATAATGTTCTTAGGTGATGGTAGTACTATATAAAGGGGTTCAAGCAATGTAATGGGATATGAAGAGAATTATTGTATTTGGAGAGGTAGCTCAATAGGAGGATTCCCCCTCAAAGAGGAAAGTGAACAGGAGAGGATCCCTTCCATAATAGGATCCATCGTATGGTGTTTCCCTACCATGAAGGTTTGATAATAATAAAGAAGATTTTGCATATTATTCTTGTATATCTGTTATGGTGCTTTTGTATTCAGTTCTTTGGTTCTCAACAATCTCATCCTTTCTTGTAGATGGACCTTACGCAAGTCTCAACCTCAATGTTGATGGCATGAAAGGTAGCACTTATGTTCTTTCCAGGAAGAGTTGCATCAACTCTATGCATTGTTGTGGGTTCTGGAGAACTAGCTCCATTTGTTCTTGCAATGACGTTGCACTATATCCTGATGTCGTGTCAGGTTCCTTCTGGACTTCTGGTAGTTCTGCCTCTTTAAGGACCTCAGCTTTTGGGGTTGCGCTCTTTTGAATAACACCCTCAACCTTGGTCGTTGATGGAGTTCATTGGGGACTTGGGACTTGTGGTATTGGTACCGTTTGCATCTCTGTTGAAGGTGGAGTGTCCTGAATTGGTACAATCTTTTGGCTCTGGACTTCAGTGTTTGGACCAGTGAGTCTGGTCTATGTTTGGGTAGCTCGGGGGGGGTTCAAGTGCATGGGCTTCAGGTCAATGGTTTCAGATGGGATGGTGATTTATCTAGGTGGTGACTGGGGTTGTGGGGGTGATGGGGGTTGTTCAGTAATGATGGTGGTGGATGAAGTGGTTTCAGGTTCAGGGTCATCCTGGATATCAACAGTTTGGGCCGCTCAAGTCACTTCTCAAGTGCGAGGAATGATTGACGATATTGGTTGGGGGTTCAGAACCTTTACTGGGGAGAGCCCCATCCTGGGTTTCTTGGCCAATGGGTCTCCGATGAAGGCAATGTTTAGGATGTCGTTGACATCTTTACCTATCAACATGGCTTGCTTTGGAAGATGTGGCAACATGGGAATGTTCTCTTCTTGCGCTGCAGTGGTTGTGTCTCTTCCTCTTCCTCTGAATCCTTCTGCACTGGAGCCTCTCTCTTCTGTTCCTTAGGGCCCGAGCTCGATCCTACCCCTGCTTCTTGGCCCTTTTTCTTCAATAGTTCCACCGATAGAAAGTAATGCATCCGTGACTTGTGAGGGTTGCATTTCACTCCTGGCCATGACATGACCTCCTTGTCGAAGGCCTCCTCATCCAAGTAAAATGGAAACATCTGAGTGTTGAAGTATTCTCTCTTGGCATGCCTTGTCCAGACAAACGTCTGGTGGCGGTTCATGTTGAATGCAATGTTCCATGTGTTTAGGTTGAGCAACTTACAAATCCTTGAGATTCATAATAGTGGAGTTGAAGAGGTTGATGAACTCCAACTTTGGCATGAACTGCATTCCTCCCAACTCATCTGGAGAGACACTCTAGAAGACATCAATGTTCAACTGCAGGAACAAAACCTGGTCTATCAGGTCGAGGTTGAGAAGTTTAACTTCCTCGACCTTCCCTTTGATATTGCCCATGAGCTCGACCCAGGGGTCACATGGCTCGTCTGACACTACATCTTTAGAAACTACACTTTTGATTCCTGTAGCTCTCGGCATAGTGATTCTGGACTGTTAATAGACTTCGACATGCTATCTGGGATTGGGAATTGCGACTGAGGGCTGAGGGATTACACAAGCTTGAGCACAATTCAGAATTCACAAGGCAGTAAGTTCTCTCTGGGAAACAATACATCTTACCCTAAGTTCACAAAACCTTATACTCGGGCTTAGCTGGCAAGTTCTGTAATAACTACTAAGGCTATTCATCATTAACCCTATAGACACAACTTGGATCTGAGTTGTTCGACGAGACTAGTTAATGAGGTAAATCTATTGGGTGATCCTGGAATTTACTGAGAAAGTTGGTCAGGGGCGTGGCTGACTTCAAACCTTACCATTTAATGGATGAGAATCATGGCACGAATATCGATGGAATCTTCATGTATCATGGCTTTGTGGTTTAACAACTTTCTAACGGGTTACTGTAGCGGTGATAAAGGCTATGACTGGATTGGGTTCATGTGGCACATGGACTAGGATTGCATCCAGATTCATTCTCCCTCCGACCGCAAAGGAGTCCCCGTCACATTAATGACTGTCATTAACATATTCATGGCTCTTTTGATCCTATGTTGCTGAGTAAGCAGTTCTACATCAAAACAACACTTAGACAGAAAAATGAAGTACAAGTCACAGTGCAACAATGTACACTTCAACTTTATTAACTGAATTCACAGAAATTGCAAAAAATTTAAATCCAGCTAATATACATGCTCCTTTGGACTAGACCAACAATCCTTTAGCTCACTTTTGAGAAATATAGGGCCTCGGGCGAGCGCCATTCACCCATCCTAGTCAAAGTATACCATCCAGTTGTGTGAGTCTAACTGCTCCAGAAGGTCGGATCTCCACAACTATAAATGGTCCCAACCAATGCATGAGCAACTTGCCTGGATGTTTCTAGTATCGACTGTCATCAAGTAGGACCTTATCTCCATGTGCAAATGTTTTAGTTTTAATGTATCTATCATGCCAAGATTTCAACCTTGCTTTCTCAATTGATTAATGAAAGTCTACTAAAAACCTGGTCTCTTCAAGTTCTTGCAACTCCGTAAGCCTCTGCGCGAATGATTCATCCTCCGACATGTGTGTAATCTGTGCAATGTATAGACTCGGGGTAATGAATTCTGTAGGTACCACAACCTCTTTCCCATAGACTAGATGAAATGTAGTATACTTTTGGAGTTTCTTTGTGGTTGTCATGTAAGCCCATAAAACTGCTGGGACTCGGTCATCCAAATCTTCCTTTTTTGCGCAACAAACCTTCATTAATCCTTTCAACAAACCTTCATTAATCCTTTCTCCAGAATCTTGTTAAATGCCTCTACTGTGCCATTGGCTTGCATATGGTAGGGAATACTTTTATGATGTTGGATCAATAACTCTTCTGTAAGCTTTTTTATTGTACCACTGATAAAATGACCACCTTGATCACTGGTCAGACTCCTAGGACATCCAAACCAAATGATAATACTTCCAAAAATAAACCTAGTAGCAGTATCGATTGAGCAATCTTGAGCAACTGTTGTCTCTGCCCACCGTGTAGGGCAATCAATTGTAGTAATAATATACTTGGCCTTTGAATGCTTATTTGTGGGGTCGATCGGCCCAATGAAGTCAACTACCCATTTCTCAAATGCTTGTAGAGCTCGAACTGGGTGCAAAGGCAATTAATATCATCATGATGACTTGCCTACTCTCTTAAAAATGTTGCAAGATCTAGTATATGCCTTTACATCCTTGAAGAGAGTGGCCCACCATAAACTAGCTTGGAGGACCTTCTGCCCAGTGGCCTTTCCTCCCACATGGCCTCCCACAACTCCACTGTGGCACTGCCACAATATGTCTTGTATTTCATGATCTAAGACATACCTCTTGAGGATACTATCTAGGCCCAAATTATATAGTTTATGCGCAATCAATTGATATTCCGTTGTTCTAACCACCTTATGACATTTCTAAGTTGCGGAGTACATTTCTGGGCAGGCCCCTGTGATTAAGAAGACTGCTATGTCTTCCAAGTATTTTGGTATGGCCTCAACCCGAAACAGGTCTGCATTTGGAAGCTGATTGTCGACTGCTCTGCCACTTTCTCCTCACTCTAATATAGACAGGTGACCAGGCCCCACGTTGCATCTTCCATGTTTAATTATCATCTCGAATGAAATTTTTTGAAATAGTAACAACCATCGACAAATTCTTCCTTCCAGAACAAGCTTGTTAACTAGATATTTTGATGCAAAATGATCAGTGAAGAACTTAAAATGAGAGCCTAACAAGTAATTTCTAAACTTTTGTAGAGAGTAAATCATAGCCAAACCCTCCATTTATGTGATATTTTAGTTGTGCTCATCTTGCGACAACTTCCTGCTAGCAAATTAGATAGGATGATCCATAGCTCCATCTCCTGGTTGTGCTAAGATGGCTCCCGAGGCAATACCTAATGCGTCTACATGTGCATGAAATTCGTTCTCCCAGTTCGAAAATATCATAATAGGTGTTGTATTGAGCTTTTCCTTTAAGATGTCAAATGCTTTATCACACTCTGGCGTCCACTGGAACGCTTCTGATTTATTTAGTAGATTTTCAAGGGGTACAGTAATGTTTGCATACATTCTGATAAACCTGCGATAGTACCCTGTGTGCCCCAGTGTGGTGCGCAATTATTTAGTGCTCGTAGGTGGTGGCATGTTCACAATAACCGCAAATTTGGCTGGGTCTACCAATACTCCTTCTCGACATACTATGTGGCCTAACAAATTTCCATGTGGCACACAGAAGATACACTTTTTGAGGTTCAAAGATATATGCAATTCCCTACATCTATCAAACATCAGACGTAATAGCGCTATATGTTCCTTGAGAAAACTGTATACAATCCAATCATCCATATAAACTTCTATAAACTTGTGAATAAATTCTCAGAAAGTTGCTATTACAATCCAAGAAAAAACTGTAGGGGCGTTCTTTAGGCCGAAGGACATCACATTGTATGCAAATGACCTCCATTATGTTATGAATGTGGTCTTTGTAGAAATTTCAATACAATTAATGTATTTCCTGCGATTCCCCTGATCTAACAATTATATGCCACTGTTAAATACATAATCGCTTCTACTATTAATCTTGCGGAAAATTAAACCACGATCACAAAGTGAAATATCAAGAACACATAACACAGAAGTTTTACCGGGAAAGCGTAAAGCTAAAAACCCCACTATCATATATTATGTATATCATGGATCATGAAACAATCTCATACAAAACTCTAATCCAAGAGCTCTCAGTACAATACAATCATCTCACACTGTCATACAAAACTCAGCAAATACATATGCCAATTTCTGTGTCCAGACAGTCTGCCTCCTTTGCACAATCCCTGCAATTGGAATTCTCACAATGAATTCAAATTACCTAGTTTGCACATGCTCATAAGCATATCCACTGCATGTGTGATTGCATGAGTGCACTTCACTCAAATCACAACTGATAGCCAAACTGTCCCTTTC
>JZKD02S2359437.1:316445-367601 GCA_000966675.3 Picea glauca
TGATACCCCAAAAATCTATCTGTAAATGAGTAAGATTCTTTCCCCGCAATTTGTTCTAGCACCGCGTTAGTAAAAGGTGTTGGGAAAGGGTCATGCACATAGGCAGAGTTAAGGCTTCTATAGTATACACATAGCCTAATGTCCTCTATACCTTTGTTGCTCTGGATGACTATTGGGCTAACCCATTCTGCTTCTTCCACTTGAAAAATAAGTCCAGCCTCAAGCATCTTGTCTAGTTCCCTCTTAAGCTTCTCTTTCACTCCGGGGTTAAGGCGATATGGTCTATGCCTTACAGGCTTTGATCTTGGTTTTAGTTCAATTTTCATCTCTCCCATAGCTCCTTTAATCCCTTTTAGTTTTGAGAATGTCTTTGGGAATAAGTCCTCATACTTCTGCAACATGCTATGTATTTCTTGGCTAGTTTACTCATCCCAGTAATCTCCTACCAAAGCTATCTTAGGTTGCTCTGTAGTTCCTATATTGACTTTATGCAACTTTAATGGATAATTATAAGAACTATCATTCTAGCTGGGTATGGTGTTCTGAATCTCTCTGCTTCCTTATGTTTCCTTAATGAATAAGTTTCTCAATTCTTCTAAATCATCCAAGTTTTCCAAATCCTTCTCAATCTTATAGCATTATATAGGTGTCTTTTCCGTGTCTAGGTGAATGTTAGAATGAAGTGCTTGGCTATGATTTGCACATACCACTGGGTCTAATTTCCATTCACCAACATCGATAAAAAGGAATTATTTAATTCTTTGCAGGACTATCTTAAGCTCAGGGTACTTACTTGTAAAGGAGAAGTCCTTGCAAAATTAATCTACCAACGTTTTCCAGTCGCTAGTCTGTCTTCTAGTTTCTTCATGCATGTACTAAGATTTAAGAATCAAACCTAGTGTATGGGGAAATACTTGAACCCACAAGCGAGATGGTATTTCCGCAACTTGCCACTGTCTCACACATTGTTCATTGTGTGCTTTAGGATCCAACTATCCATTGAAAAATTGCGCAACTTGGAAATCCATCTGCATCTCTGATTCCAACTGCTCCTTATCTTGAAATCTATATCGGATAGCTTGCTTCACATCCTCCCAGTTCTTAATCAAGGCTTTGTGACTAGTCCACCATCTAGCAGGGATGTCCTGGAGGGCTAAGTCCAGAACCGAAATCCTTTGATCCTCCGCTATATTTTCCTCCATGCTCACCAGAAAAATGTCAAGTTCCAAGGTATGATTGTATATCGGTGTTCTTTGACCTTGATTTCGACCCATGTAATTGCTCTAACAATTGTGCATCTTCTTGAAAATCTTTCATATGAACCTTGCTGCCAACTGTCAAATGCTAGTTCTGAATCTTCATCCGCCGACTGTATGCTCCTCCAACTTACCGATCCATAAGCAGTAGGATTTATGTAGTCTTATCTCATTCCTGATGTTACAACATATAACTGATCCAAGTCTTCTACTTCCATATTGTTGTTCGTTGGCTCCTTGTATCAAAGGCCTACATACAGATCCAAGGGTTGAACTAATTTTATTCCATCTGCATCAAATGTCATAGTGTCTCTCTTTAGGTCAATCACCGCATAGTTATCGTAAGCCAAATCGATGCCAAGTAGTGTAGGATAAGGGTCCTTCTCCCCCATGATTTCGATCACCTCAAAATCAGCTACAATCTTTACTCCTGCAACATCTATTTCCACATTCTCTAGTCTTCCTATTGGAAAAATATAGTAATGATTGGCCATTCTTAACTGGATTGGGGAATATGTCAACTGGGGTTTCCCTAAATCTTCCCAAGTCTTTTTAGGCAGTATGTTAACTTCATATCCTAGATCTAACATAACATCCTTATTCTCAAACTCATCTAGCTGGGCTGCTAATCTAAACTCTTTTCCAGTTCGTATTTTCCTTCTTTGAGCTCTTTGAGTATTCTTCTAAGGAAGACTATTCCTTGTTCTAGTTTCTGGAGATTCTTCTATTCCTAGGACTAGGTACAGGGCATTGTGCAACTTTTCTGTCAGCTGGTCGTTCCCAAGAATATCAAAAAATAATTGAAACCAAAGTTCAACTACATTTTGTGACTGCTCAGGTTGTCTCATCGAGACTACGAGGTTTCAAGGTGCAGGGGGTGAAGCAGGGACTTTCACGACCTTAGGATAAACAATAGGATGAGGGGGTTTGTATTCCATCTCCAGGTCAGTGATACTATGGAATACTTCTATTGCATTTTTAAAGAATAGCTTCTATTTCAGAGGGCCATACATGTCCTCCTTAGGCGATGTTTTCTGGATCTGAGGTAAATTATCAGCATCTGCGCCAGTCTTTGTTCCTCCTCAAGTAACGATATTAAGGTTGGGTATCTGTCCTCTAATGAATCTCTTTATCTATGAAATTATAACATTAGTTCCTCCTTGACGTACCCAATCTTCCCATTTCACAATTAGCTATGGGAAGTCTTTAGTTGTGTGCCCATTGGTTATGTAGTGAGAGCACCATGGCCACCTCGAGTGAGGATAATCTCTAGCCATGTGGAATTTCTCATCATAGTTGTAACATCTACTTGGTCCTCTCCCCTCGATTCTTCCTCCTCTAAAGTCTCCTTCAACTCCACCTCCTTGACCTCTTCCTGGTCCCTGAGTGGTTTCATTCACCCTGAATGATGTTCAATCCAGTCTGTCTGCAAGTGCATGCAATGCTCTACACTGATTTGTCGCATGTGTGGTAGATGTGCAAAACTCGCAATGCACAGTATTAAGTACTATTGAATACTTTTGAATAATGGGGCATTGTCTTGGCCCATGCCCATGGATTCGAAAAATCTCACAATACTCAACTGACGATGATGCTTGTTTACCTGGAAAAGCATGACACATGGTTGGGGTATGGAATGTTAAATTCGTGGATACTTGCGCAACTCCTCTCGTGGGTCTTGGTGAGGGTCCCATTGGATTTTGAGGATGTCCCATTCCCCTCATTCGTGGACACTCATTCACTAGATGTTCTTCTGTGTAGAATTCAATACACTAGAGTTGTGATTGTCCTGGTCTGGGTATCGTCAATTCTTGAATATTCTCTGTAAGATCTTATATTTGTCCTTGTAGTTGCACCAAATTTGCATCTACGGGGGGTCTGGTCACTCTCAGGCTCCCCATATATCCTTCCACGGCTTCAATCTTCATTGATTGTTCCAAGGCATCTGTCAAGGTGGCTATCCGTTGTTGTGTTAACGTAATCCATGTCAGAGGTATCAATCCCTAGATATACCATTCTCTTTGGTGTTCCTCATGAATTGGATGCGCTAACCTCCCTATAACATATTTAAACTTCTGACTATATTCCTAGGCCGATTCACCTTCCCTTTGTTGAATTTCGCGCAACTCAGACAAAGCTTATTGTTCTGACTGAGGTAGCTTAAATTTCACTATGAATTTTGTTCGTGCCTGTTCAAGTGTGAACGATTGTCCTTACACTTCTGGCTCAATATCCTTCATGTACCATTTGAGAGAACAACCTCTCAAGGTAGTATGGAACTTGACCAATTTATTTGCGTCTAGAGTCCCTCTGGACCTCAAGATTGCTTCACATAAGAACCAATGTTGCTCAACATCATCGTCTCCCTTGCCCCGGAATTCTAGGTATCGATCAATCAAATCTCCCACATTACCAACCATTTTTTATGTTACTTCTCCTACCAAGATAAAACCTAACGGTCCTAGTTGTGATCTACTAGGGGATCCCAATACCCTCCCAGTGTTCATGCTTCCCGGCTGTGATTGACTAACAGACTGTGATGGAACATGAATAGCATAAGAAGGTAGTATATAATTTACCACTTGTATGGAAGATACTTAGGGTATGGGTGATTCGGGGTTGGTGTACCTGGCTTCAGGGTAGGTTTTTTTGTTATGGGGGGTCTCATTCTCATCCTCTGGAGCGGTCTCTTCAACTGGATTCCCGATCTTTCCTATCATTAGGGATGAATCTTCTCTCTCTTCTTCAATATCCATGCTGACTTCCTTTTCCCATGTTGCTACACCTTCTTCTTCTTCTTGTCTACCCTCTTGGGGACTTCTTTCTCTTTGCACTTCTCTCTCATTTAATCTTTGACTGGCCAGTCTTTCCTGTCTTCTCATCTTTCACAACTCTTCCATCTATCCATCCTTGAATTCTCCTGGTCTGACTTCTTTCTGCAAATTCTCGGATTGTTTCACTGCTTTCTTTATCTTACCATGCCACCACTTCTCAACTATGGCATCTCTTTTCAAGGCTCGCTCATCCCTCGAGTCCATTTCTTGCTACTCCCTCGATTGCCAAAGAACTCTCTCCCCTCTGGCAGGCCATGATTCCACCCCAAACTCACCCCACCCCAAGTGAGGGTGTTTACACTGCCATCTCAATCTGGGACATAGTCAACATCCCCTCCTCCAAGAAAACCTTAATCCACAGGGGGATTTCTCTCAACAATCTTCCCCTTGTGTCTTTCTTGAAATCCACTTCTTCCTGTGAAAAAGTTGATGATTCTCAGCTGCAAACTCCATAATGTATCCTTCTAATGTTGTATTGACCCAAAAATGGATCACTCGCATTATCAGATGATCCAGTCGATGAAGCGCTGCAATATTTTCTGTATTCTAAGCATAGGTTTTCTTGGCTCGTTCCTGGAATTCCAGAGCTTCTTGGAGCCTATCTATCCAATGGAAAAGTTCTTTCGAAAAATTAACCCAAAATATATGATACTGGTCACTCGATCTTTCTGAGTAAAAGACAACCTCCCGTGTATCTTTCACAGATTTTCCTCTCAGCTTCGCTTCTTTCCATATGAAGGCGTCATAATTTCTCTCCCATCACTGGTGAATATTGGATCAAGGAATCCATGGAAGCATTCTCCCTACAAGTTCCCTTTTAACAGAGGTCCTAGAAATAAAACCATTTTGTTGGCGTGGAATTGATCAAACCAAGGTCCTTCTCAGGTTACCAACAAAAGGTACCGAGTAGTCTAGAGAGCTGACATTTTCATCTTCTCCGGAGAGAAAAAGTCTCACAAAAAGCGCAACCAAGACAATAAGATATAGAAGGGTAAGGAGAATAATTAGGCAGGTTTCCAAAATCTTCAAGATTCACCATAACTTTAGGCAAGATGAACTAACCAAAGAACATATCTGAACTCATTCATAACTAGTAATAGAGACAACGAAGTTGCAACAACATTTTCACATAGTTATAGTGTATTGATCTTATCAGACATAAAGAAGTAAAGTTAAGAGATGATTCATAATCATAAACAAAGAATTACACATAATATTTCAAAATTTTAGGTCCTTCCATATATATTATCCAAAGAGATTCTGAGATACAATTTAGCAGATACAAGTCATTACTCTATTACAAGATTTATGGTTGTGGACTCATTTCTCAGAGCTCTATCTACCCTTTTCCAAAAATGGATATGAATTACAATCATAGAACCTATATGGAGTAAATGATAATCTGTCTACACCCTCTACGCCATCTACCCATCTATATAAGCTAACCCTTTACAATCATATACATCTCATATATATAGGCTGACTGGGATCTTTTGGATTTAGACTTCACATGCTTTCTTTTTCTTGTTCTGTTGTAACTTCTTTTTCCTTGCTGGTGTTGTGTTGTCCCTCTTTCCAACCATTTTATGTTTCTTTGCTTACTCCACCATCCAAATCCTTTGTGGCTTGCACAACTTGTGTTTGAACAAAAGGGCTTGGAAATGAGTCTTGATGATGATAAATGGTTCCTAGAGACTTGAGTACTTGCACAAAAGTGTTACATCTGCCCGAGACAAGACACACAATCAAGATACAAGCCCAAAATCAAGTGGACTAGAAAGTGAAGCTTGTTGTCCTATATTGAAACAATAAACAAGAATATATATCAACAATAATAAGAACTATTTACTGCAGATTTAATCATCAAAATTATCAATTAGTTGTTGGACAATGAAGCACTAAATCAATAGATAACTTTCCAATATTCAAGCACAATTTTTTATGGTAAAAGAGGGGTGTTATATAATGTTTCCATAGAATTATTGTAATAGACAAGTGGCTTTAGAAAATATTTTCTACAACAACAAATTCCAACTATGAAAATTGACAATTAAACCATAAAAAAGATAGACAATGAGTAGTAGAATAAAATACAAGTTTACAAGTAATTTCCACGATTGAAAAGCAAGTTAAAATGAGAGATTGAATGTGTTTTTTTGTGGCCCTAATGGTTGTATATTTTAGTTGATTATAACAAGAGAAACATTAGGCCAATCAAGATACCTTAGTGGCTTTAGCAAGCTTAATACACCAAGAGAAATTTCCAACTTGAACGATTTCAATATCTCTCAAAATCACATGTACCAATGCAAGCAATTTATATCTCCAATGCAAAATTATATTAGTGCCTTGCCAAAGTGGGTTATGGAGTCTTCTTATATTAGGTTAGGTCTACTACTTCTCAAGGGTTGTAAGCCCTTTTACTCTTTTGAGAAAGTAACCTTAACAAGGTAAATCTAGGAGGGTGTAAGCCCTTTTACTCCTCCTAGCAACCTTTGCATACACTTATCCAATCAACAACAATGATAACTTGGTGGAGGGTATAAGCCCTTTTATTCCTCCAAGGATCTAACCAAGAACAACCATGAAACAAGAAATAAGTGTTGATGTTTGGACAAAACCAGGAAGACGTTCTCTTAGAATAATAATTAGTAATATAATTATTGATTATTAAATATCATATATAATAAGTAAATGATAATAATAAATAGTTATTGATTATTCAAGGGATGCATCCTTTCATGGATGGTCACAATATGTTCCCTATATATGGAACACTCATCATTGTAATAATATATCTCATATGAAGAAAAAAAACATGGTATCAGAGCGGGATTGGGCTTGACTCCTTCACAGTAGGGCCCAATAAAATGGGAGTAGAGTAAAATGTCGAGAGTGTTAAATTTATGGGGTTGTTACAATCTCTATGTACAACATATTTACTTTTTTACTCCTACCTAAATTATAGAAATAATTCCATAAATTACCTAAATATGAGGAATGTACTGTGTATTTACTTCTACCTATATTTATGCAAAGAATGGCATGAATTATGGAGGAACAATTTAACAAAGTCAAATGCTATGTGGATGGATTATAACCAAATTAATCTTTGGTTAGTTACAGAGGTATTCTCCAACTATTTGCAAGAAAGAAAATTGAATTTAATTTTAAATTTAAATTTTCAAAGAGATGTTTTTTTTTTTTGGATAAATCTAATGTTACTATAAAACGACGCTTGAAAGAGACAACAATAGACACACATATTTTTTCTCTCTCACACGTGGGATAAGTGATCTAAGGAAGAGACTAAGAAGTTGATGTTCTAGTGTTTACTAAATTAATATCGTATATGTTGGCACAAGGGCACACCCATGGTTCAATGCTTCAACAACGCACCAACAAAACCCTAACTACCGACCCTTTCGACAACACCTGTGAAGCATATGAAGTCTCACCCAAGGTAGAGGCAGGGATGGTTGCAGGACTCCAATGTCTGCAACCTTAGCTGAGACACATATATGTGATTACAATACCTTATCAGAGCACTTAGTGGTCATCATTCATTAGTACTCAGCCTTTGTCTACAACGCAAATAAACCCTAATTACAATGCAACGCAGTATTCAACGAGATTCAACACATTCAAGCATTAAGCACATCAACATAGATCAGATCTAATATCTTATTCACATTATTAGGCACTAAGATATCATATTCATCTAAGCATACATCATTGGACTAAGCATTAATCATATGAACCATAAAGAAACCATAATGGACAAAGCAAACACAACACGTGATATACGTGGTTCACCCCTAGCCTAGGGCTATGTCCACCAACTCTTCTTCTCTTTATTGCCTTCTGTTAATATTCTACATGCACAAAGCCACAAGATCCTCCTCCGCATAGGATAGGAGATCTGCGCACACCTCACCAGATCCCCCTTTCCCGAGCTAGGTTACAACACAAACCATTTACAACTATTACTTGCACTTATCACATTTGGCCTTCACTTGCTCTTAGAACCTAGCATCACACCCTTGCACACCTACTTACATCACCCAACTTTCTATTTATACATTACAAAATGGGCCTAAAATGGGTAAACCCATGGGCCGACATCCCCATACCCATTACATAAGCCCTAATCCCAAAAATTCCCTAAAAGGGGCCGAGATCATGCGATCTCTGCTTTGACTTGCGCTCCACCTTTGACAGCTTGTCGAAGTCCCAAAATAGGTCAAACCTGACCAATGATCTCCAAAACTTGGTCTGTTAGTGCTCTATAATTTGCCTAAGGCTGCGGAGGCAATCACAGAGGTAACCTCAAACCGCTTGGAGTCTTGGATCTAGCCCTCCAAGACTTAGAGAGGGCTCTCTCTTTCGATTTAACTTGGTTTGTATGGGATGGATTTTAGGCTAGCTATGAAATTAATGAAAATATGGAGTTTTTGATTTTTAAATGGTTAGTTTGGGATAGCAAGGAGGGCCATTGGGCAAATGGGGTCTGCGCTTAAAAATGTGATTCACTTCTAAGATCTGGACAAAGTTCTTACACAGGGCAAGGTAGTGGAAATGTTGGATCGAATTAAGTTTTGATGGTGTCAATTTGAGGAAGAAATAAGGGAGGAAAAAACCAAGCAAAGGAGCAGCTAAGAATTCCTTAACTAAGCTTTTTAGAAGAGTAACATAAAGATTATCAAAAGAAAAGATGCAGTGTATTTGCCAATAAATTATGCTCTGTTGCTATCTTCTGACAATAAGAAATTGAAAACAGGCGTAATGATAACAGGAAAACACTTAACAGATAAGGGAAATGCCACCAACACCTCCGCACAGGAATCCTGTAAACATCGTGTCTGTTACTGATCAGTCATCTAAAGATTACAGAAAATGTTTTCTGGCCAAACACAGCCCACTGTCCAACAAAAACGGAAAAAATTTCCTACAGGTCGAATCCCCTCACACAGGTCGAACCCTCTCCTACTCAGCCCGAACCAAAAAGAAAAATACTTCACTGCTCGAACCGAAACCCACACAGGTCGAACCCTCTTTTTATCTTTTACATGTCTATATAAACAAAAATTGCTATCATTCCTCATAAAAAATTGAACACTACCCCTGCTTTCTAAAAATAGAAAACGGTTACAATGATAGACACCTGTCGCAGATGGTCTCCCAGAAAACCAAATCGAAAAATGTAAATAACAACTTATTTCAGAAAGTTTGATGGGTCTCTCGAATTCTGGAACTGCTGGAAATGAATGTTGAGTTGTTGGGGGATCTTTGCCATAAAATCTGGGCCATCTGTCATTTTTTGTTTCTTTTTGTCACAAATTCGCTTCCAACTAGGGAAAATTGTGTTTAAACCTCTGCCTGAAATGCAGGAAGACTTTGTCATTTGTCTAGAGAATTTAAATTGCCCCTGGTCGAGCTGCCATCTGCTCCCTGATCTTCCTCAACTGCTGCCTCGAATCGTGGATCTGCTTCATTCATTCTGGCGGAATTTGGGTCTTGTCTGCCAGCTTCATCTCCAAGCAAGTCCATTTCGCTAATATCTATCAAGTATGGCATCTCAACGGAAATAGGCTTGTTGTGGTTTTGTCATTCAGCCTTTCTGTCACTGTGGTTTTATCATTAACTATTTTGCTACCTCCAAGAAAACCCAAAACCCTGTTTGCCTTCTCTCTCAATGATGTTTGTGGTGATTCGGAGCAATTAACAATTGCATCTTTATTTTCCAAAAGAAAATGCCCCCACTGTCTTAAAGAAGTCTCGTTCCTGGATCATTAGAAGTAGCATTCCCCAAATTCACAGTCTGTTGATAACTCTCTGATAGAGATGGATTGATGGACAGAGAACCAAAAATGTTATCCAAGCTTTCTGATTGTACAGGAGGTTTTCTATTACTCTTCTCTATATTTTGAGCAAAATCACTAAAGAAACTACCATTTTCCTTGTTTGATGTTCCTGTATCAACATTCTCCATCTCACTACTGTTACCAAGCACCTGAACTGAATTTAGACACAGCCCTCTCAGGATCCACGTCATGCATAAAGGACAGCCAGTCTGATGAAGCAGCATATTGAATCCAGAACTCCACAAGACTGTACAAGGATAAGCTTGGAACAATAGGTTGCCCACAACAAGTTATTTCAACCTCAGATTCATTCTTAAGCTTGAGCTTCTTTACAAGATATTTCTTGACATATGAGACTGGTACATTTCCATCTTTGATTCTGAGATAACATTTTGAAATTTGTGGAAGAGCATTGTCTCCAGCTTGATTTTACGAGGCTAATAGAGCAAACTAAACAGGGTTACTTCTTCTTTCATATTTCATAGAGGAACCGTTTTCCAGAGATCCAGCCACAACTCTTTGTTTCTTGGATACAGATACTCTCTCTGGACCTGTTATATGCATTTTCTGTGGCACCTTTGAATTAGGCCCAGGATGAAACTTGCCTGACTCTTTCTTTCTGGTCGAATTGATTGAACTGGAACCCCTCCTCTTCATGCCACTTCCATGCTTTACACTTCGATGCTTATCAGTATGTTCTGTTTTAACTGTAGCTAAGCCTAGCATAGGTAATTGAGATGTCTCAGTCCTGTTTGTTGCCTCTGCAAGACATGCCAGTGGTTCCCAATTTGTAGCTTTGCCTGTTCGTTGTCGAGAAACGTCTTGAGTAGCCATATTTTGTATATTATCATCAGCCATATGGTTCAATGGTTCACCACCTGAATTACGCTGTCTCCTTGAACGTTCCAATGAGTCAAGTTGTTCAGATTGATCATGTGTAATATCCACATCTCTTCCACTATTCATCTTACTGACAATACCCCTTGATGCAGCATCTTTTCTTGCCACGGCTTTTGTTCGGCTTGATAGACTAACTTGTGATGAAACTGGAGGAGTATTAATTACTAATGAGGATAATGACCATTCCTTCCTTCGAGCAGGTGCAGAAATAAGTGGGACATTCTCGAGTGCTTTCATCTTTCTCCTTTTTAAAGGAAATATTTTGGTACTGACATCTTGTAAGTTTTTACCCGGCCTGAGCTTCTCCACAGGCACACAGCCAAGATATACATCACATATAGGGCAATAGTATGTCTCCTCATCGGGAAGCTTCTGATAAATGCATTCCTTACAAAATGTATGAAGACACTCACATATTGTTGTAGCTTCCCTCAAGAGCTTACAGTAGAGGGGGAAAGATAAGCGCTCTTTAAGCTGACGCTTTTTATGTTTACATAATGACCAGACATTTTCATTCCACTATCTTGGATGTCCACTAGAACTACTCACAATCTACCACATGCCCCAGTAAGGAAAAACTTTCACCATCTGAAGCCTATGAAGTACAGCTTGTTGGCTCGTATACTCTATCTCATTGACTAGATTGGATTATCTGGTCTTTTGGGGGACTTCCTGGTGAAATGGGCCGCCATAACATCATCCTCCATGCACGAGCATAAACCCTAGAGAACTGGCAGTTAGACACATAAACGTTTGAAATCATGCGATGTGCGTTTAAATGGCTCAGGATAGGAGATACATGGTCGAACAGAAAGTTACCAGGGCTGAATATCTGACTGTAAAAACTGCCCTTGACACCTGGTTAATATTTTAGACACCCGCACATCAGCTGTGGCACCTGGCATGAGGTTGAACTTGCTGCATTTTATATTTTCTATCTGGGAGATTAGTCCCACATCGATGAAGGAAGAGAATTCTTCAAAGTTTAAATAAACACATGTTTACAATACATAATCGATGATGCGAGCCCAAGGCTATCCACTTGTGCTTGGCCCCTCACGCCCGAGCGTTGGCTTGTATGCTTGTTGTTGGTTTATGAAATGGTGCTTATACTCGATGTGGAGTATTCGGAGGCTGGCCCTAGGCCAATATAACCTTTTGGAAAAATATTTGTCAAAATATTTATATTTTGATAAACAAGACAAAAACTCTGCATAAAGGCTGAGGGGCCAATTTTGGCTCAAAAGACCAAAACTTGATTATAAAAACCAAATTTTGCTAATAAACCACAAGAATAAAAAAATTCCATTCAAACCAATTCATAATTTTTTGCTAAAAATGCATCGGAATTCGCCATTGAAGCTCACGTGCAAGTTTCTTGGATTATGCTTGGGCAGTGTCCAGCGCTTTTTTTCGCCTTCACCATGCGTCATGAGCAAAAGCGTAAACCCTGAAATAGATAGGTATTATTCAGAATATTGATTCCCTATTATATAGGTTTCTAAAATGGCCAAGGGCCAACATGCCCGCAACACTCACATGTGACTCGTCCCAAGTCACTTTGATTTGGGTAGCTCTACTTCAAAAGCCTCGAGCCTGGCTTGAGCTGCTTCGACCTACTGCTGTACAAGGGCCTCCTGCTCGATAAACTCTTAAAGAACTGCCTTGTTCACAATTCCCTCTAAGCACTGTTCGACTGAAGTGACTACCTGTTCCAGCTCTACTCTTCATCCTTCAATTTCTTCGAACAATTGGCAAGCTACATCCTGGACTGGCTAGAGCCTCTGAGTCACTTCCATGACTTTGCTTTGTATGGCATGGACGTGTTGTTGAACAGTGCGTTGTTCCTGGGATCATTTCATTCTCTCAACTACTGACAATAGCTTCAGTTGTGCCTGTACCGTCTCTACTTGTTGCTTTGCCTCCTGGAGCTATGACTCCAGTGTCTTCAGTTCAAGGTCCTCAGTAAGTCTCTCATAAGTCTGTGCACTTATACTACTAAGATGTTGACATTCCAAAGCTAATGCTCTGATCCTCTCAACTGTGCTCGGGGCAGTGGCATCTCTTTGGTCTCGCACGTCCTGCATATTACTTGGTACTATTTGTAGCTCTTGATATGCTATTCTATGTTGAAGCTGCTGGATGGATTCAACAAGCTATTCTACTTGATGCTCCACTGGAACTGTTTGTGTAACGCAAGCCCAATGCTCCAACTCCTGAATTTTTAAATGTCGAGATATGAACTCAAGAGACCAATGAATCTCATTGATCTAGATCCAATGGATACTATTCCTCCTGGGCTTGTGAGCGCTAAAAGGTTATCAACCTTTTACTTTCTGTTGATCTACTAGATCCAATGGCTCACAGAATTTAGGTATTCATCCCTCTGAGAAGTTCCACCGTCCGTTCAGATTTTCAATGGCTCCAAGCCAAAGGACTTGGCGTCAATTATTCTGGGATCAACCTATGTGAGGTGACTTCAACCTTCTGCTTTTCTTCAAATCCCTCAAAGTCTCTATCTCTTTCTGATCTTGGCTTCTACCACAAACTCAAGAATTCCTAGGGTTCTTTGCGCACACTCCTTTTGGCACTCATGATAACCTTTGATTATCTGACATCTTCCTCTTCTCTGCACTCCTTGCAACAGAAATCCTTCAACCCCTCACTTGGGTTGGAAAAGTATAAGACTTCAACCTGCCTGCACACTCCTTGCATGATTCTATGCTATACTCGCACTTCTGCTAGTATGAGAACAACGATATCTCTCCTAAGCTTTTATGAGGTAAAACTCAAAACCTGTCAATGCACACTTTGCGCGACCTTCACTACACCCCTTGCAGGAATTCTCAGGACGAGAAACAATTGAAACTCATTCTCTCCCTCTCAAAGAATTCATACATTCAATCATGAAATCATACATACACAAAGCATTGAAACAAATGCATAACAAATCATATAAGCAAACTGTAAACATACCATTAAGAGATGCAAACAGTAATCACCACAACACCATCAAACTGAATTAAATTATTTTCATATTAATTCTAGTGCTTTTGTACATGGGTTCAATAGCAACAACTATCTACTTATACAACCTTCTGTTCTTCCCTTCTCTCCTATTCTCTTGGTCTACAACTCTCTAATTCTTACAATGAGAATCGTCCTACAATACATGCTTGGGAGCTTTCTAGGTTTTCCCTCCTACACTCTAAGCTATCTAATCGAAATAAAAGATACACCTACTTTACATTTAATACAATAAATGCCTCCAATAAACAAATGAGAGCAATTGCTGAAAATCTGCATTACAACTCAAAACATAAATGTGAATGCATCCTTTCAAGATATTACATTAATGTCTTATACTTTCAAATTCAAAACGCTTTCAAAATGTGCATTGGTGCATATCCAGTTGTCCTCCACTCTTGCGCTTACTTTGCTGGCTTGCTTACGATGCTCCCGCATCATACTCCTCTGGCTGAAAAATTCATGAACTCCTGCACCGTCTATCCATGTTTTTGGATCTCCACTTCACTTTCCCAACTGCAATCCACAATCATGCGTCCTTTCCATTTGGACAAATATTCAAAATATGTCTTTCTCCAGGTCTTTTTGCTAACTCTCTGATCAATGAACTTTTCCATCTGCGGCCTTTCAGCTACAAGCATGTGTTTGACCCACTGAATTTCTTTCGGATTCTCTTCTCCTCTGGCTTCATCCATTCTATAAGGATATATATATATGTGCTACATTGAATATGGGTGATATGCCCACATCATCTAGCAACTCTATCTCATAAGAATTTTCTTCGAATTTCCTTATGATTTTACAGGGCCCTATCTTTTTCATATTCAGTTTATTATACGTTCCCCTTGGGAACCTTTCTTTTCTCAGGTGCGTTAAGACTAATTCTCCCACTTCGAACTGAAGTTCTCTTCTACATTGATCTTCTCTTCACTTATATTCCTAGTTGGAATTTTGCAATCGCTCTTTGATCTTACTGTGGAGCTCTTGCATCTCTGCTGCAAATTATTCCGCTCCAACACTTCTGAACTCGCTCTGCTATAAGTCTATCAACTCAGACACTCCCCTTGGCTGCATTCCATACATTATCTCTTGTGCTCCTGTTAGATGAATCTTTATATGAAAATTTTGCTTGTGGCAGAATCTGATCCCACTGACTATGACATTCAACGAATAAACTCCTCAACAAATCTCATAAACTTTGATTTACTACCTTAGTCTGTTCATCCGTCTGAGGGTACTAGGTTGAGCTAAAAGATAAATTAGTCCCTATCTTCTTCCATAATGTCCTCCAGAAATGACCAACAAATTTGGTATCCCTGTCTGAAACAATACTCTTGGGTAAGTCATGAAGTCAAACAACTTCTCTTAAAAATAGGTTTGCAATGTGTGTTGCATCACTGGTTTTCTGACATGGAATGAAATGTGCCATTTTTTAGAATCTGTCGACTACCATGAATATAAAATCACAAACTCTCTGTGTCCTTGGTAGTCCTAACACAAAATCCATTCTTACCGCATCCCATGACCTCTCTAGTACCGTCAATGGTTGATATAATCCTGTATTTTGTCTTTTCCCCTTTGTGTGTTGGAAAATTCGACATTTGTTGAAAAAATTCCTGACTTCTGTCCTCATCCCTAACCAATAATATAAACTGTTCAGCTGCGCAAATGTTTTTTCATGGCCGAAATGTCCAACCAATCCTCCACTATGTTTTTCCTTCAGAAGATTATGTCTCATAGAAATCTTCAGGATATACAACTGATTTCCTTTGAATAATAATCCATCCTGGATTAAGTATTCAATCCATTGGCTTTTGTCTCTCAGAACAAGATTCTCACATGCTTCATAAGCATCCCTAAAATCTGAATCATCCCTGTGCATATCCTTAAGGTTATCAAAACCTAAGGTCTTTACACAAAACTCTTGCATAATCAAACATTTCCTACTCAATGCATCAAAAACCTTGTTAGCAGTCCCAGAAATGTGATTTATAACAAAAGTAAAGTTTTTCATAAATTCAACCCATTTCGCATGTTTCTGGTTCAGTTTTTCATGTCTGGTTATGACTTGTAAAGCGTGATTGTCGTTATACAAAACAAACTCTTTCGGAACCAAGTAATGCCTCCATTTCTTCAACGCCTGTATGACTGCATAAAACTCTTTATCATATGTGGAATATTTCATCTTGGCATCGTTCAACTTCTCATTGAAGTATGTAATTGGTCTATTTTCTTGGCTTAAGACTGCTCCAACCACAAACCCACTTGCGTCACATCTCACTTGAAAAGTATTACCAAAGTTTGGCAGAACCATAACTAGTTGTTCGATTATCTTCTCCTTCAACAACTTAAAACTTCTCTCTGCTTCCTCTGTCCAATGAAAAGATTTATGTCTTTCCTTGACTGTGTCCATCATTGGCGCATAAATTCCACTCAAATTTATGATGAACTTCCTATAAAAACCAGCTAGTCCATGGAAGCTTCTGACTTCAAAGATGTCCCTTGGCGAGGACCATTCTTTGATTGCTTTTACCTTCTCAAGATCTATCTTCAACTCATTCAAAGAGATAAAAAAACCCAAATAAATGAGTTCTTTCTTCAGGAAAGATGAATTCTTCATATTTATCAACAACTTCTCTTATTGTAACCTCCTCATTAATAGAGTTAGGTGTTTCAGATATTCTTCTTTAGTCTTACTGAAGACCAATATATCATCAAGATACACAATTACAAACTTCCCAATGAAATATTTCAAGACTTCATTCATTAACCTCATGAAATTACTTGGCGCATTCGTCAAACCAAATGACATGACAAGCCATTCATACATCCCTTCATTCATCTTGAATGTTGTCTTCCATTCATCGCCTTCCCTCATTCTAATCTGATGATATCCACTTTTCAAATCAATCTTTGAACAAAACCTTGCTCCACTCAAGCAATCCATCAAGACATCAATTCTCGGTAAAGGAAATATGTACTTGATGGTGATTTTGTTTATAGCCATAGAGTCTGTACACATTCCACATCCACCATCCTTCTTTTGACTTAACACTCTTGTTACAACGCATGGACTCCAGCTTTCTCTTATCAACCCCTTGTCCATCAAATCCTGGACTTGCTTCTTAACCTCTTCATTCTCCTGTGGTGTCAATCTGTACACTGCTTTTTTCGGTAAACTTGCCCCTGGTATAAGGTCAATGTGATGGCTTATACTTCTGATAGGTGGAAACGAACAAGGTAAATTGTCCACCACTATATCACCGAAATTCTCCAACATTTTCTGAATTTCCTCCGGTAGATCATCTATTGAAGTACTTGTTAAAATGACTCAAGGTTTCCTTACCACAACAAACTGCATGTCTTCTTATTTCCTGACTTCATCAAGAAGTTCCTTCCCACTCATGAGAAGTATAGTGTTGCTTGCTTCTACTTTCACCTTCTTGTCTTTGATTGGCAGCAACATATGTGTCCTATCATTATTCTCTAAGGTGTATGTGTTCTTTCTCCTATCATGAACAACATTTCTATCATATTTCCAGAGTCTTCCAAACAAAATATGTCAGACATCCATGGGAATAACATCACACAAAATCTCATCCTTGTAACCCCCTATCTTAAATTCAACTAAACATTGTTTAGTGACAATTACCCGATGTCCCTTTTGCAACCACGAGAATTTATATGGGATCGGATGTGAAACTGTCTCCAATTCCAGCTTCTCCACCATTTCTGTGGATACTAGATTATATGTGCTTCCACTGTCCACAATTACCTTGCATACCCTATCCTTGGTCTTGCAAGCAGCTCTAAATAGTTTGTTTCTCTAGACTGGATTCTCTGTCTCTTTCTCTGGTTTCAAGAGAATTTTCCTCATCATTAAGGATCTTCCACCTTCTGCATCTTCTGCCTCAACATTTCGCCTCTGTGATTCTGAAATGTGAGCTTTGCCTTCTCCATATCTTTTTCTATCAGTACATTCAAAATATTTGTGTCCCATATTTCCACAAACAAAACATTTTATCTCGCCTCCTCTGCCTCTGCCTCTTCCTCTTGCTCAAGGAAAAGTGTTCTTATCAGCATATTGTCTTCTCTGTGAACTTCCTCCTCTTTCTGGGTGATTCTAAGGTTTCTTTTCTCCATCCTTGGGCTTCTGCACTATGTCCTAGGCAATTTCTTTGCCTCTACTATGACTTCTACCTCTATCCCTTTGACCTTGCTTTCAGGTCAATTTTTCTTTTGCCTTCAGAGAAATCTGATAAGAATCTTCCACATTTCTGATCATCACCATGCTCATCTCATCCTGGATGTCATATATCAGACCATTCATGTATCTGACGACCTTTTCATCATCACTCTCGCGATGAGCAGCTCTGATATTCAGTCGGTAAAACTCTTTAGTGTATTCCCTCACTGTCATCCCCTTCTGTCTCAAATTCTGCATTCTTCGAAATAGGTTAATTTGATAGTCTCTGGGCATAAACTTGGCCTTCGTTTTTTCTACCATCCTATCCCAGCTTTTGATTCTTTGCTTGCCTTTGCAACGCCTGCTAGCCTACAGTTCATCCCACCACAGT
This sequence comes from Picea glauca, assembly GCA_000966675.3. Taxonomy (NCBI): domain Eukaryota; kingdom Viridiplantae; phylum Streptophyta; class Pinopsida; order Pinales; family Pinaceae; genus Picea; species Picea glauca. The sequence continues at coordinate 334,904 of JZKD02S2359437.1, forward strand.
GTTGCATGCCCTTTCAATCTAGTGACAACATGTTTTACTTTCCTATATTCTTCGATATCTTCATACTCGAAGTACTTATCCAGATCTCTAAACCAATCTAGTAGCTCCTTAACATCTAAGTTGCCTTCATACATCAGAATGTCCATTTTTTCTCTAGCCCCTATTCTTGCAACAACTCTGAATAGACGTTCCTCTACAGCGTCTTCACCTACAATTTCTTCTTCGGCTCTAGCCTCATTTTCACTTTCGACTTCACTGACATCTCATGTATCAGTAGCTCGTCTCTCTGTTGTCTCCATAGCATCTAATCGAGCACGAAGTTCTCTCATTTCCCTTTCCACAAATGGATCGAGCATTGGTCTATCTTGACGTCTTCTGGGCGGCATTGTTCAAATCTGTTCCACGTAGAATTCAATTTAAAACTTGCCTTCTGTCTCCTCCTGCCTACAAAAAACAATGATTGTAAGCTCTGATACCACCCGACATAGCACCCCTACCTCAACAGGTTCTGCTTGACCTCCCAGTCTAAGGATCGTTCTTAATCTCCCCTTGAGCCGAAATGGGTCTTCGATTCCCAACTGGAATCTTTACACTTGTAACCACAGGTCCTTCTTAGGAGCTATGCCTGTGCAAACAATCACTAGGCGCTAACTATTACCCATGCAACCAACCAATGCGACCACAACCTTTATCTGAAAAAGTATTTCACGAATCGCGATTTTGGGGGTATTGGCGTGATACAACCCCAGCACTCCACATCCATGAAACCCCAAAACCCGATGTGGGACCTCTCCCCAGGACCATATCTGACGGTCCTGTGTATCCTCCTTGATCGATGACCACGATCATGTCGCGACTTCGCGTTTCGCAATATCGGGACTATTTGTGTAATGCAAGCCCAATGCTCCAACTCCCGACTTTCGAAATGCTGAGATCTGAACTCAAGATACCAACGACTCTCGTTGATCCAGATCCAACAGATACTATTACTCATGGGCTTGTGAGTGTTGAAAGGTTATCAACCTTTTCCTTTCCTTTAATCTACTATATCCAACAGCTCACGGAATTTCGGTCTTCCTCCCTCCAAGAAGTTCTACCGTCCATTAAGATTTTCAATGGCTTCAAGCCAAAGGACTTGGTGTCAATTCTTCTGGGGTCAACCTCTGTGAGGTGACTTCAACCTTATGGTTTTCTTCGAATCCCTCGAAGTCTCTATCCCTTTTGAGCTTGGCTTCTACTACAAACTCAAGAATTCCCAGGGTTCTTTGCGCGCACTCCTTGTGGCACTCATGATAACCTTTGATTATCTGACATCTTCCTCTTCTGTGCATTCCTTGCAACAAAAATCCTTCAACCCCTCACTTGGGTTGGAAAAGTATAAGAGTTCAACCTGCCCATGCACTCCTTCCACGACTATGTGCTATACTCACACTTCTGTCGGTATGAGAACAACGATATCTCTCCTGAGATTTTCTGAGGTAAAACTCAGAACCTGACAATGCACACTTTGCACGACCTTCACTGCACCCCTAGCGGGAATTCTCAGGACGAGAAACAATTGAAACTCATTCTCTCCCTCTCAAAGACTTCATACATTTAATCATGAAATCATACATACACACAACATTGAAACAAATGCATAATATAGCATATAAGCAAACTGTAAACATACCATTAAGAGATGCAAACAGTAATCACCACAACACCATGAAACTGAATTAGATCCTTTTCATATTAATTCCAGTGCTTCTGTACATGGGTTCAGTAGCAACAGTTATATGCTTATACAACCTTTTGTTCTTCCTTGCTTTCCTATTCTCTTGCTCTACAACTTTCTAATTCTTACAATGAGAATCGTCCTACAATACATGCAAGGGAGATTTCTAGAGTTTTCTCTCCTACACTCTAATCTATCTAATCGAAATAAAAGATACAACTACTTTACATTTAATACAATAAATGCCTCCAACAAACATATGAGATATACCGCTCAAGATCTGCATTACAACTCAAAACATAAATGTGAATGCATCCTTTCAAGATATTACATTAATGTCTTATCCTTTCAAATTCAAAACTCTTTCAAAATCTGCACTGGTGCATATCCAGCTGTCCTCCGCTCTTGCGCTTTCTTTGTTGGCTTTCTTACGATGATCTTGCATCAACCATCCCACCAAAGGAAAACCGTTTTTGAGTTAAACGCTTTAAAAAACTTGATTGTGAACTTGTACGCGTTTTGTGATGTTAATAGTCACATCTAGGGCCACATATACGTGGGCATGATTTGATTTTCCCGCATACATGTCTCCATATACATGACCCGATGAACTATAGCTCACGTACACCCTATTACATAAGTTGGGCCCTACAAAACTAAAAAAATGAGGACTAAATTGGAATTTTATATGACTAGAAATGAAGAGGAGAGAAAGAGCACTTACTTGGTCAAGACGGTTGTCAATTCCATTGCTCATAGCTCCCACAATCAACACTTGAAGATCGTGGAAAATTTGGTCCAAAATGCACTATGTGGGTAAAAAACTCAATTGATATGGTAAAATTGGTTATTTTTACTATTAGTAGAAATTTTTTATCCACTTTATATAGTTTATACTAATTTTTCGACCTAGTGGACTAATAGTGTAGTGGAAGGAGTTGGTTTTGGTAGTTTTGTCTAGGGACTTTTGTGGTTTCTAGTGTCATATTGTCCGTTTGTGACTTCGGCAGGTATTTTCTTTTAACAACATATAGGATAGGTTGTCACTCCATCTTACATATTTGCATTATCCTATGACTATGATATGTATGCCTTAGGGACAAACCCATTTATTAGCGACACAAAACCTTCTGACTACTACTATAAGTGTCATTATTAAGTGGTAGAGGCTCACCAAACATGGGTGCCTTAGTTAGAACCTTTGTGCCAATTGGTGCCCATGCATAAGTTATTCCATAGGACTAGGAGTCCCTTATAGTTCCAATATGACTTTGTGTTTGAACCCCATATTCTTACTCACAAGCATTCTGACCTGTACCTATGGGACTCCACCCGAGTCTGAGTTAAGCTCTTTTCCGACTCTCTAAAAAGTGAAAATATTGTCGAGTGAACTTGTCTCTTTCACACTCGTTAAATGGATTTGAAAGGACGTCTATTTGGTGTAATTTCAACCCTTTTTCAGACCAAGTAGACTAATTTCGAAAAATGAATACTCTAGTCATCATTGGCTAGAAGAGTTCTCCTCAGTATTATTTTATAATTTTTCGGGCCTAGGGGACTAAATTTATAAAAAGGTACATTCTTTGGAGTTAAGTTGTAATTGCATTTCATCCTCTTGCTTGCAGTATTAAGCCTATCGTCGGTTCCCACTTTCTCGTTACAAGTCTATTACCTCAACAAATTGTGTCACTAGCCAAGCAGAGCCTTGTTTACATCCTTTGCAGCTTGACACCATGTACCCTAAGAGGAAACATTCCCCCAAGTGTCCATGTCCTTCATGAACCTCCTTGCATTGAGCATAGGTATGTTCCATTGTTGGAACTAGTTACTTACTCGTGACACTTGTTTCCTCCATTGTATCATATCATTCATTTTCCTATGAAAAAACAAAAAAAAAAGACTGTCGAGAAAAGAAGATTATCTCATATTGGCAGCAATCATGTATCCTTTGAACATAGCACAAACTTTTGAGTCCACTTGTCATCCAAATTTTGGGTTTAGCATGACCTTAGGAAGCTAAGCTCGTTACTTAGAGTTTACCCCTCCAACTAGTTACTCTTGGAGTCCCTATGGAGATTTTGATTGATGCCTCATGCATCACGAAGTTTCATCATCAAGTCTATGTTGTTGGAGTCCTCCATATGTCTCATGCTCTTGTTCAAAGGAAGTCTATAATCTTGTGTCGGCCATTTCTCGGAACTCTTGACTTTGCATGTTGACCATACCCTCAATGTATCTCAGAGTTACATGAAGCTGTAGTCCTACTATGCACCATGGTCCTACTTTCATTATGGGTAGGTAACCTTAAACCCAATAGTCAACATCTCCTCATTGGTCACTAATTGGGGGGTTTCCCTTGTTTTCGACGGTAATAAATATATTCACACATTGGGATTCATGTAATGTATTGGATTCCATTAGCCTTATTGGTGGTTTCCTTTCCTTTATCGACAATTTTCCTTATTGGCTTCTATTCAACGAGTCTTTTTTGTGCACTACTTGCATATGGTGCATGCAAAAGATGCACAAGGTCATTGGTTCATGAACATCCTCTTTATCTGAGTTCCTCCAAATTATCAAGCTATTTCTTTGTACCTCGTGCTGACTGATGAGATATGCCTTAATTCTCTCGTTTCAGTGGGTCTCCTTCCATCGACTTCAACTCATCTATTTTGGAAACGAGACCTAGAGTCCTATGAGTATCTAGAGGCTTACAGTCATTAGTGGCAGGTTCTCCCACCATCGACAGTTGGGAATACATCAATGTCTCCTGATCAATGGATTCTTCGACCTCAACACCTTTATTCACACTTGTAAGAATGTACTCAATGCCTTGATACCTACTTTCATTATTGGTAGGTTGTCTCACATGTGTTAACAACATACATTAATGACCGATTATCAAACAAAGTCTCATTGAGTTCGACCTCAACTGCTCTATTCACATGATGTAGACTTGCACCTTTGGCGGATCGTGTAGAAGACACAGAGCATCAATTTACAACAACAACATTCCTGAGTTGTTGTTATCGTTCATTGGGCTAGTACCTATATGACTTTAGTGATCATGAGAGATTAGATTGTACTCCATTGTATACAAATATCTTTAGATTGATTTTGAGACTGGTTTTCAATGGGCCTTGTTCGTGACTATGACAACCTATGGCATGTATCTACTATGTATTTCCTATTCATGTCCATGAAAAACTATTTGGAATATTTCCACATGGATCTGCAATGTAATTCAAATTGGCATCCATGTGTACAAAGTCAATATGGATTGTAATATTCTCATGAGCAACTAGTTCTTCCAGCCGAATCTCCATTACTCCACTTCTGGGAATTATAATTTATTTCAGCCATCACAGATACTCTTTTGACATCACATATTAGGGGGCATATGTTATAGCAAGTTTTTCCTCACCCCATGCAACTTGCTCAGAGGGCCTTTCCATTTCCTTATGCAGACTTGAAGTCTTCTTTTGCACTTACCAGAGCCAAAAAATCATATTTTTCCACATATATGTGCCCTACAAGTTAGATAACATGTGTATACACATGTTGCACCACTACAACACACGTACATTGTGTTTGGTGCTCAAAATTAAAAATTTTGTTGGGTTTCCATGTCATGTCATGAGATCCATGATCCTTGACCTTCCATATACTGGAAACGTTCTGACTCGACCCTTTAGTTCCATTTGAAGGCTATAAATTGGGCCATATCCAAACTGTGGAAGATGAGAGAATTCAACTTTTGAGAGCAAAGATACTCTGGAGAAATTTTCACTTCACATTGAGTCTGCATCCCTTTATCCTTGAAATTATGAACACATTGTTCAAGCCCCAAGATCTTCCCTCTTTGATGGAGAACCTCATTGTATCTCTTATATGAGATTGTCTTTGGTGGAGGATTGAAGTGGTGGAGGCTCAGCTGGAAGGGACTTAGTTTCTCGGTTCCGAGACGTGCCGAAATGAAAGTTTATCACTTAAGCACTTATGTTGTTCATTTTTTAATAAAAATACTCTTTTCTCGTCCAATTGATATCTTGCAAATATTTGAATTATTATTCCATGGCGTATTTGTTATTAATGTTAATGGATTATAATATTGTATGTGCTAACATTATATATTATCACCATATGCTTGCGTATCTTGGTTGTTGAGGACAAGTTGCAGGTCTAAAGATTTGAGTTGCATTCTCAATGGTGGTCTTTATTGAATGTCCAGACGAGGTAGGCTCTTTATCTTGTCTTGTTAGCATTCTCATTTATATAACATACTTGGGATTAGAGTTTATTTCTGCAGTCATTCCATCTGTTGTGGTTTACCCCATGCCATAGAGTGATTTTCCTTGTAACAATAAACACAAACTGGAAGCATCTAAAACATACTAATAATCAACATGAAATGTAGCTAAACAACTCATCACAACAACATATAAATCACTTCCAACTACACAAAATTCATGCACAACAATTAAACACATAATTTAACACAACAACAAGATAAAACACTTGTCTTTTCACAATAGTTGTGCAACCAACTGCTTGGGACAAACGTTCCACCCAACCATAGATTGATTTTTCCAAATATCAACAACCAGTCACCCCCGAGCTGAGGCTAGCAATCCACAAAAGAAGGTGGTCTCTCATAATCTACTCGCAGCTCATAAAACTCTCAACCCAACTGATATTCTCCTACAACTATCTCGATTTTCTGCCAGCTCTCTTCCTCTTGACTGTCTAACCCAAGGAATGTACCCCTTCACTGATCTCAGTCCCTTGGGCATCCCATTTTTTTATCGGTGTCTCTCTGGCATAGACAACTAGGAATCTCTCAGCTAGGAGATCAAGGGAAAATGTTGCTAGGAAAACTATCAACAAACCAACAAAAAACACTTGTTGTTTTAGTGCAACTCACACATGAGTTCACTCTTAAGGCCTAATAACCCGACTCTTCATTTTTCCAGATCCAATTCGCTCTAATTATGCTCCAGCATGCTTTATAATTCTCCCTCCATGGTTGCATCAACTTCAAGTTATGTTTCTTGCTCTTTGCTTGCTCCTCGTGCACAAAAAATCAATGTGTAAAACTGTTGTCCCAACCCATACAAATTTCCTCTCGTTTGCTTGCCTTTCTTGACTCACACTCTTCCCCATGTTGATTGTAATCAACCCCCATGTGCCTAATAACTTTGGGATGTGAACACTCACACCCGCCCTCTTACATGTATTCAATGATTTTCTTTGGGAGCACTCAATCAGAATTATGAAGGTTTATATCCAAATAACAAATTTAGGAAAATGGGTTAAATTAATATACATGGGTATTTCCCCCCGGGGGGGCAACTCAATTGGCAAGTGCCATGAAAATGAAGTTCCATGAGGTTTTGAGTTCAACTCCCCCCGACTTACAATGTGTGTCGCATATGGGGCCTCGTGGGCACACCTGGAGGTTATAGTGGTAGCAGTTGGATAACACGGCCACGTGTAACGCGAGCACGTGCCCAACTAGTTGTTGATTCCTCCAGACACTCCCCTCTCTTGTGGAATAACATGGGTATTTCCCCCCTTGAAACCCTCTTGGCCATTATCCTAGACACTCCCCTCTCTTGTGGAATAATTCAACCCCCACCTCTTTTCCATGTCCCCTTAGTAGTTGGCATCACATTTTTATTAATAAAACAAGGAAATACAATTCACATATTACATCACTTTGGTTGTAGCCACACATCATATCTACATAAGCATTAATTAAATCAGAGATTATAGTGGGGATATTACATTACCCCTCCCCTACAATTGTGCGCTATCATCGGTTCACTCTATGATGACACACACACACACACACACACACACACACACACACACACACACATTCAAATTTACATCACAATACTTATAAATAAAAAAAATTGCAATTTAACAACTCCAATAGCAACTCTGACCATAATCTCATGTTCCTCTCAACTCACCGACCCAAGGAAGGCACTATTTGTTTACTAGGGATAACCCAAGGGATGCACCATCCATTTATCAGGGATAACCCAAGGGATGTACCATCTGTTTATCAAGTATCACCCAAGGAATGAGCCATTCTTTTATCAAGTTCCCCAACGTAGTTGGCTAGGACTCTGAGATGTGGTTCCAAAATTTTAGCTACTCAAAATGGATTCTTGCATTATGTTTTCTTCAAAACTGTCAAACATTTGTGGGTACTCTACCTGCATGTTTTCTTCATGCTCCCATGTAGCATATTTGGGACTATAGCAGGTTCGTTGAACCTTTACCGAACCTATGGATTTGTTCCTTAGCACTCTGACTTTCCATTCCAAGATGCATACTGGTTCCACCCGGAAATCCCCTTCGTGCTCCACCTGGATCACATTCCAATAAATTATGTGGTTAAGATCATGCAGATATTTATTTAACAATGACACATGAAATAAATTTTGCACTCTCATGGATGCAGGAAATGCTAACATGTATGCAACCGACCCTATCTTTTCTAATATTGCAAAAGTCCCACAATATCTCGATGCCAACTTTGGAAAACTTCCTAATCTTATCGAACTTCTCTTTTCCTTTACTTTTAAGAACACATGTTCTCCCACTTTAAAATCTCTAAAAATTTTGTTCCTATCTGCATAACATTTCTACCTATCCTAGGAAACTTTTAAATTCTTCTTTATTTTTTCCATCTGCTCTTCCATTTCTTTCAACAATTATGGCCCGACAACTACTCTATCTTCTAGATTATCCCAACTCACTGGCATGTTACATTTTGTTCCATACAATGCTTCAAACATAATCATATTTAATGAGGCCTGATACCCATTATTGTAGGAAAATTCAACTAAATGAATATAATCTTCCCACTTTGATGGTTGATCCATCACATACATTCTAAGCATGTCCTCAATTATGCTATTAGTCCTTTTTGTTTTCCCATCTGACTCTGGATGATATGTTGTACTAGGATTTAAATTTGTCCCAAATCCCTTGAACAATCCCTTCCAAAAATTGGAAGTAAACTTTGGATCTTTGTATGAAACTATTTCTTAAGGCACTCCATGTAGCCTAAAAAATTCTCTCATAGAAATTTCTACAATATTTGTTGCCTTGTGTGTAGTCTTTACTGGAATAAAATGTGTTGCTTTAATCAATTTGTCCACCACCACCATGATGGAATAATGTTGTTCATGGTTCTGGGAAGCTTAGTAATAAAATCAACTATAACTACTTCCCACTTCCATTCCAGAATGGGAAATGGTTGTAGAAAACATGTTGTGTGTCTATGCTCTCTCTCTACTTTTTGACATTCTAAACATTTGGCTATGTAATTAACCACTTCCTTCTTCATTCCCAACCAAAAGTATTGGCTTCTTACTACTGCAATTGTTTTCTGATATCCTTGGTGCCCTGCATATGACACATTATGCATCTCCTTCAACACTGCATTTTTTAGTTCACTGGAATTCGACACATACACCTTACCCTTATACATGAGAATTCCATCTTCTTTGAGCTCATAATAATTAAATTTCTGCTGAAAATTACCTTGTTGTAGTGTCTCTTTTATTCTTAAATAATTATGATTTGAATTTGTTGTTGCAACAATTCTGTCTTTCAGATCTGTATTGTCGATGCTAATGGATGCAATATGTACTTCACGAGCTCTCCTGCTGAGTGCATCAACCACTTGATTTTTCTTGCCATTTATATGCTTAATTTCAAAGTCATATTCACTCAGAAATTCTAGCATCTAGTTTGCCTGGCATTTAGTGTTGGCTCTCCAAACAAATGCTTTAGACCACAATGTTCTGTCCTTAGCTCAAATTTCTTACCTATAAGGTAATGACTTCACATTTTCAATGCATGTACAATCGCTGCTCTTTTAATTTTTTGGAGTCATAGCATACCACATGGTCCCTTTGACTGAGAACTCCACCGAGTCCTTCCTTGCATGCATCGGTGCACACAAAAAAATATTCATTTGGATCTACAATCTTCAATATTGGTGCACTTGTCAATATTCCCTTCAACTTTTGAAAACTCTCTTCACACTTACAAGTCCATTCAAATTTCACTCCCTTCTTTTGCAAAGAAGTGATTGAACTTGCAAGCTCTGAAAAGCCTGTTATGAATCTTCGATAATAACCGACAAGACCTATGAATGATATGACCTCTGTCACATTCTTTGGCACTGACCATCCTCTAATTCCCTATATATTCTTAGGTCAACTTCTATTCCTGACGCTGAAATTATATGCCCTAGGTAGTGAATCTTCTTTTGGTAAAAGATGGACTTACTTAGCTTAGCATACAATATATGCTCTCTTAAAACTTGCAACACCATTTTTAAATGTTGCTCATGTTCCTCTTCTGGTTTAGAATAGATGAGTATATCATCTAGGAACACAATTACAAACTTGTCCAAGTACACTCTAAACACTCCATTCATCAAACACATAAAAACTGTTGGGGCATTTGATAGTCCAAATGGCACTACTATGAATTCATAATGCCCATATATTGTTCTGAATGTTGTCTTGTTGATGTCTTCTTCATTTATCCTTACTTGATGATATGATAATCTCAAGTCAATCTTCAAACATATTCTTTCACCTTTCAGTTGATCAAATAAATCATCAATTCTGAGCAAATCATACTTATTCTTTATGGTAACCTTATTAAGATGCCTAAAATCAATACACAACCTTAAGGTTCCATCCTTCTTCTTCACAAAAAGAACCAAGGCTCCCCAAGGCAACACACTTGGGCGTATATACCCCTTCTTAAAAAAATCTTCAAGTTGCATCTGCAACTCTTTTAGTTTTGGTGTGCCCATTCTGTAAGGTGTCTTAGACACCGGGGCAACTCTTGGCACCAAATCGATAGAGAAATCAATGTCTCTCTTTGGTTGAAATCCTGGAATTTCTCTAAAAACATCTTCAAAATCCCTCAAGATTGGATGGTCTTCAATGCTTTCCACTTTGTCTTTGGATGCCTCCTCCATATGGGCTGAAAAAATATGACATCCCTTCCTGAAGCTCTTCTTCAAATGCATAGCTGAAATCTCTCTAACAACTACAACTCTTGGAATGCCTTGAATCTTTCCTTACTGACATTCCTCATCAAGACATGTGATTGTCTTGTTGTAACAATCTAGGACAACATGATGCTTTTCCAACCAATCCATGCTAATTAGTTAGTCATATGAACCCAACGATATGATGTTTACATCTACCTTTGTGATAAGTCCATTCATGTCTATTGAGAAATATTTAACCAACTCATTGATTTTCCTCTTAGCCCCTATGGATAGCTGAACTAACCAAGATTTCTTATGCTTACTTCTTTGTAAGTGAAATCTCTTAACAATGTAAACATTTATGTAACTATGGATAGCTCTAGAATCAGTTAAAATTTCTATGGGTTGGTTACCAATCTTACCTTCCACTTTGATCACAGGGGATTGATACTCTGCCTGCTTGTTTTCCAAGGCTGTATAAATCCTTGGCATGATTCCTCCCATGTTTTCCACTATTTTAACCTCTTGAATGTTGTGGAAAGTCCTCATTCTTTATCCTTTGTGAGGGAAGTCCATATATAAGTGATTTCCCTCACATCCCCAACATTGAATAGGTTGTTGCCTTGGCCTTTTTCCAAATGAATCTGCATTCTTTTGCCCATTTTGGGTTTCTTGACCTTATTGATTTGCTTGGGATTTATTTATGAAAAAGGGTGGTTTAAAACCTTTTTGCTTTTGATCCTTTTTCCCTTTCATCTTGTCATTCCAATCCTTTTGTAAAATTGGCCTTCCTTTTCTTTTCTCATAAAAGTGTCTTGCTCTCATTGTGGTTTCCTCCAAAATCTTGGGATTGTCATATTGTATCTTGTCACTATAGAAGTAGGGTAACCCAATTAGAAACATTTGGATTTTAACCTTCTCATCCTTGATGAATTCAACATACTTCAACAATTCAAAGAATCACTTCTCATATTCCTCCATTGTCATGGTTCCAAACTTGATTTTAAAGAACTCTTTCATCTTTCTTTCATAATAATGCTCGAACAAATATTTCTCTTGGAAATATCCCTTGAATTGCCTCCATGAGATCCTCTTCTCATCAAGGTTCTTGGCTTGCTTGAGTTCATCCCACCACATGGTTGTCTTTCCTTGGAAGTGTTAGGTGGAAATTATAGCTTCTACCCGGGAGGGGTAATCATGCATCTAGAAATATTTCTTCATTTCCAACATCTAGGCGTCGGCCTCTTCACCCTTCCGGTGTTCTCCATTGAAAGTAGGTGGCTTGATTTTCTTGAGTTCACCTTGCAAGTTGTCTGCCTCAGGCCTTCTTCTTTACCTCTGTAAAGGAGACACGCTTAGGATTATTCTTGGTCCTGAACTTGCATGAGTTATTCTAGTGGATTTCCTTGGAGAATGATGGCGCCTGACCATGCTTCTTGACTACCTATCATTTCCATGATCATCCCTTTTTCTATGAGATCTAGATGTCGATACTTGTCTAGCACTAGTTGCTTGCTTGGTGCCATGATATTTGTTAAATTTATTATGCAACATATTTAAGATCTGAAGTATCTCTTCTCGATCCTTCACAATCTTTTCATTATCATCCATGTAGCTCTACACTTCCCTGTGCAGACTTCTCATAGTGACATGCTCTTGCCTCTCTTTTCTTCCATTTGACTTTGTCTCATCATTCCCCATACTGACATGCAGACCTATGATCTCTTCCTCATGGTTCTAATATCCTTGAGTATCTTCCATGACTCCAATCCTCATATAAGAACTAAAGTTTCTTTCTATACCTCTAATTCTGCAAGAAATGTGCATGTAATAATTATTGTTAGAAATATGCATAACATACAATATTTCATCATATAGAATAGAGGATATTTTTTCATAAATTTATGAAGGACACATTGCACCAATTCAAATTTTTATTTTATTGATGCATTCCTCCCCAAAACAACTTCCCAACAACTGTACTCATGCCTCAATATGAATTCTGAGTGAAAAGTTACAACAACTACATGCTGCAATTCCACTCTTTTCACTACTACACAAATCTATTTATTAATTTATGAGAAATTTAATTGTCCAAATCAAAATTCTTGTTTTATATATGTCTTCTACTCATCAATACCTTTCCAACGACTATTTGTTTTCTCAAATCCAAGCTCCGACCTGAAAGTTATGGTCCGAAGAAGTTTAGGTTGTTTTACTTAATTTAGTCATGTATGCTACATGTGTCTTATTTCTCTTCCTGCACATTTTCAGGTACCCACAACCAAAATATGACTTCACTGGTAGCTTCTATGGGTCATAATATTTCCATTGAATTCTCCTATTCCCCAAATGGACTTCTGAGCACAAAGTTATTCCCTCTAGAAGTAATACTAGTGCCAAAATTTTACCCTCACTTTTGGATGTAACTTTCTCATATAAGCTCCATTTCATGAATCATTTAGCTCGTTGGATAGATCTCTTTGAGTTATTTTATTTGAGCTGTAGAGACAAGGTGTACAAAGGTACACCCTAATCTCGTAGGTTTTGACTTGCTAAAAATGTCTTTCAGGGCCTCAAAAATGCCCCACAAGTTAATGACCTTCAAAAATATGAAAATTTCAGAACATTTCACACAAAATTCACTGTTTTATTATTGTAACAGTTCTTTAAATCTCAATCGTTGATCTCAAATAATGATACAAAACAACCGTTGATCTGACCTTGTCGGCCATCGATGATTAGTATCATCTTTTGGATGCACAAAACGTTTTTCCAAAATTATCGATCCGACTGTTAGTCGTTGGTCCATTTCCCCGACACATGATTTTCAAACAACTCTTAACTTGACCGTCGACGATATTTTTTGGTGAAATAAAAACTCTCTACTAAATATGCCGATGCCCTACCACCATCCCATCGGTAATTGGCGATCCCCGATGATTGTCAAATGCTTTCCCAAATCGACCCATTTGACCATCGACCACTTCTGTTGGATGATGTGGCAACTGCTGACGTGGCATGACACATCATCATGAGGTATCAACTTCGGTGATGTGGAATGACACATGGATGATGACGTGGTATGACACGTGGATGATGATGTCATCATCCTCTCTTCCCCATCAACCATCGACCAATTCTCTTGGACAACTCGAACACCTCGCCAACTTCGACCGACGCCGAACCATCGACACATCAGCCATCAACAAATTCTGTTGATTGATTCAAACATTTCTCCAAAATCGGTTGACCTCCGACCATTGAGACATCGACCATTGATGAATTTTGTTGCTCGTTTGGGAGACTTCACCGAATTGGTCGACACCCGACCACCGACAACTTCCATCGACGATCGAAAACAATTCAGTACATTCGACCAACCCTCGACTGTAGGTCATCAACGGTCAGAGATGTCTTAGGTATGAACTGAACTATTTTCCATTTCGACCAATCTGTCCATTGATCGTCGATGATTTCTCTTGGTGAACTTTAACACTTTGTCAAAATCGCCGATCTGATCATTGACCATCGATGGATTATATTGTCGAAATTCACACTTAGAAATTTTTTGACATTTCTCTGATTGATCTAGATCATTAATCTGATCCCTTTCACAACCCTCGATTTAATCCCAACCGTTGATGCCATCAAACTTAAAAATGGCCGAATACTTATGAATTTCTTAAATTTATCATAGTGAATCTCGACTGTCGATCTCGAGTTCAAAAGAGATCTCAGCTGTCGATTCTCCAAACTGACTGTAACTCTACAAGAGGCCATTAAAACTCAAAATTCAACCATTCTAGGTGAAATTTCAATATGCAACTTCATCTCTCCAGTCCATTAACCATCTCAAACTGTCCGAAGTCATTAAAACTCATATTTCACTCACATAATTGGGGATTTCTCTCTAAAATATCTACTTTTCCCCTAAATCGGTCACAGACAAAATATGCAACAACGAATTTCACCAATTCACTTTGGTTCGAGCCCATACAAGCCCGGTGTTTGAACCATAAGCTCTGATAACTAATTTAATTCATTACAGTTAACTCATTTCCTGTAGCTTTCAACTACAAATTAAAACAGATTTAGCTATTGTCTATAAGAACAAATTAGAAACATCTACAACATGCTAATAATCAACATGAAATGCATCTAAACAACTCATTACAACATCATATAAATCACTTCCAAATACGCAGAGTTCATGCAGAACAATTAAACACATAATTTAACACAACAACAAGATAAAACACTCATCTTTTCACAACAATTGTGCAACCAACAGAGACAGACGTTCCACCCAACCATAGATTGAATTTTCCAAATCTCAACAACCAGTCACCCCCAAGCTGAGGTTAACAATCCACAAAAGAGGGTGATCTCTCACAATCCACTCACAACTCAAAACTCTCAACCCAACTGATATTCTCCTACAACTATCCCAATTTTCCACGAGCTCTCTTCCTCTTGACCTGTCCAACCCAAGGAATGTACCCCTTCACTGATCTTAGTCCCTCAAGCATCCCATTCGTTTATTAGGGTCTCTCTGGCACAGGAAGCTAGGAATCTCTCAGTTGGGAACTCAAGTTAAACTGACGCTAGGAAAACTATCAACAAACCAACAACAAACACTTTCCATTTTAGTGAAACTCACACAAGAGTTCACTCTTCAGACTTGACAACTTGGCTCTTCATTTTTATAGCTCCAATTCACTTCAATTACGCTCCAACATTCTCTAGAATTTTCCCTCCATGGCTACATCAAATTGAAGCTCTGTTTCTTGCTCTCTACTTGATCCTCATGCACAAAAGCTCAATGTGTAAAACTTTTGCCCCAACCCATACAAATTTCCTCCCTTTGGCTTGCCTGTCTTGACTCACACTCTTCCCCAAGCTGATTGTACTCAACCCCCATATTTTGGGATGTGACCACTCACACCCACCCTCTTACATGTATTCAATGATTGGCTTTGTGAACACTCAATCATAAATGGGAAGGTTCATATACAAATAACAAATTTAAGAAAATGGGTTAAGTTAATATATATGGGTATTTCCCCCCTTGGCCATTATCCTAGACACTCCCCTCTCTTGTGGATTAATTCATCCCCCATATCTTTTCCATGTCCCCTTAGCAGTTGAAATCACATTTTTGTTAATAAAACAAGGAAATATAATTCACATATTACATCGCTTTGGTCGTAGCCACATATTATATCTACATACATATTAATTAAACTAGGGATTACAGTGGGGATGTTACAACTACCAACACACCATAACATGGTTCTTAACATTCATATGACAATTAATATATTTAAAATTACAATAAGGTTCATTTGGGTGGCTAAAGGGTCGAGGGCCTAAGCCCTCGACCCTAGCCTTAGCCCTTGATCCATTGTGTGCCATGTAACCACACTTGTTTGCATAGGGGGATAGCCACAAATTTCACACAAAGGTTTATATATCACCACATGTTATATAACATATCCATTCCAAAAAATTGCGTAGGGGTTATAACTATAGCATATAGTGATATATGTTATTTATAACATATATGTTACAAAAAACCAACAAAAAGCCACAAAATATGGCAGTCGGTGGGAATGGAACCCTCGATCCACCAAATATAGTAAGACTTAAACCAACTCCACTAACCAACTTTCCATTTATTTGGTTGGTTATAACTATGCAACACAAATGTGTTTAATGACCTCCATAAATTTCAGAATTTGGTTAGAAGGGGCGCCCTATTTAATGGTGCGTAACCCAATGCATTGTAGATACACACACACAATTTAATGCAGAGTTTTACCTCATAATGCATGCCGAGGGTACAATGTGTTAGAACACTTTAGAAAATTTCAAATAAAAATTAAACTTTGAAGTCTTTTTGTTTTTGATCTTTTAAAAATAAATTACGAAAAACTTAGGAATATCGTTCTTTTTAGAATAAAAGATATGATCGTTATATCTTGACAGGGCACATCCATTATCATCCATTAAAATTTTTGGGTCATCCAGATTGACGACGCTCATGATTTCAGAGTTCTAAAGTTGCGCGAGGTTTAAACAAAAGAAAACTACAAAGTCACTTTGGGACTTCACGATTCGGGAGTTTCAAACTCAAGGTGTTTAAAGATCTAAAAACCCCGAAGTTGCAAAGTTTCAGAGTCTCAGAGACATGTTCCCACGAAAATAGTTTAAAATAAATCTACTGATGAGTCATAGGCCACCTATCAATCTTTATTTGTGCTGACATGTGGAACTCATTTTGGGCACTTTAGTCACATCATTCACACGATTTTAGGTGATACATGTCACTCACTTTTTATGATATGTCAACAAAAGTGACGTTAACATTGCCACATCACTCCAGGAGATTGTCCTTCGGGAGATAAATCAAGAACAAATTCAAAGGAGCACCGAAGTGCCGAAGCACCGAAGCACCCATGATCAGGATAATAAAACACTAAAGATTAATTAACTAAACATGTTTAATTAGCTATGATTAACGATAAGTAATCACTTTGTGAATTCGGCCTTCAAGAGATGTTTATTATTTTGCATTCAAAACTCCCGAATGTCAAATTTCCGAAGTACTCACCGCAAATACAAGCTCACGAATTCCTAGAGCTCCTGATTTCCAGAGTCCCGAAGTACTTAAAATTAAAAAGAGACCTTAAGATGTGATTATTAAAACAAAAAATAATTAAGGTTTAATTAATTGCTCCGTGGATTCAGCCTTCGACAGATATCCATTAATTTTCATTCAAAACTCCCGAATGCTGAAGTCCCGAAGTACTTAAAATTAAAAAGTGACCTTAAACCATAATCAATTAAAACAAAAAAGTAATTAAGGGTTGATTATCTGCTCCGTGAATTCGGCCTTCGGGAGATATCCATTATTTTGCATTAAAAAATCCTGAATGTCGAAGTCCCGAAGTACTTAAAATTAAAAAGTGATCTTAAACCATAATCAATTAAAACAAAAAAAGTAATTAAGGGTTGATTAACTACTCCATGAATTCGTCCTTCGTGAGATATTCATTATTCTGCATTCAAAACTCCTGAATGTCGAACTGCCGAAGTACTTTTTCTTAATCATGATCAATAATAATACGTCCAACTGGCTAGGGTAAAAGATTGGGAAAGATGTTGCAACCTCCAGGTAATAAATTCGATATATTTCAGAATGATTTCTCTGTTAATAAATTAAACTTCAAAGTGTTTCAAAATTCAAAGCATTTTTTCCATTAGCATTCGAAATTTTCGCATTGAACATTTTGAACTCACGGGTTTTGCTTCTCACAGGAGGGTTAACATCAGCTTTTGAAAATCATGGCACCACGCAAAGCAGGAAAGAAACAAGATTCATTGACTGAGGAATCAAGCCCAAATACAAATGTCGAACCTTCCAAGTTCGTTTTTTCATTAATGAAATCATGCACAATTCATAGATAAGAGAAAACCAAGTACATCCACGAGCAAATAGAGGGCAAGTGAAGTGCCAACGAGTAAAATAAATCTCAATAGATCTAGAAATATCTTCATTGTATCTTTTAGTTTTGATTGTATTCTATTTTGAGAACGAAGAATATGGAATGTCTAACTACTTCTGGTTAAGACATTTTTGTATAAATAAGCAGATCAAAGATCTATTTCGGTGATTCTTCTAGCTGAAGGTAAAAGATAATTTTCTGAACATCAATTAGAAAGAGAAGACAAAGATTCTAGGTCTCATTTCTTTGAGTTATGTTCTTTCTGTGTATTACCATTTCATAATCTTATTTTCTTCACTCCATGGTTCTTGAAGATTGAAAGACTACAATTTAGTAACACATCTACTGTGGTCCATACATTGGATATTTGTTCAGTTACAATTTTTTATCTATTATTACTGTGAGTAAAACAAGACCTGTACCTATGTAAGTTTCCTCATTTTAAATCATCTATCAAGGACTCCTTCTTCATAGATCTTCTATTGTGGATAAGGTAAGATTTATCAGTATTGGATACCTTACTTTATTTTGACAGTCTTTGTTAATCAATTCTACTTTTCCTATGATCAAAATTTATAAAGACTCAAAGAAAGAGAAACCACCTTTGTGTTTTCTAATCATTAAAATTCGTTTGAAGTTTCATCTTAAAATTGAAGGTAGAAAAGTATTACAAAAACCATGCTCTTAAATTTTGATGCCTGACATTATTCTGTGAGCCTAGAATAAATCTCAGGAACAACACAAGGCACTTGAGATAACACTGTAAAGCGTGCTAAGGGGTATCTTGACCAAATTTCAAGTATTTTATATCAATTTTGCATGATTTTTTGCCAAGAATTCAACGGTGCACTTCGTTTCCACATTTGAGCAACAAATTTATGGAGTGTCTTCAAAATTGTATTTTTGTAAGCCTATATTGTATTGTAATTTGGTATTTTGAGATGATGAAGAACAATCATGCTATTTAAAGGGATTTTGAATATGCAATAATGTATGTCATTTACATATGTAATTTAATTTTTATTTTTTGTTGTATCATCTCATTTAAATTTCAAGTTATTCATCAATATTAATGAAGTTTATGGACAAGTAAGACATTAACATGATTGTTTGCAAATAGTCAAGCGATCTTCAATTTCCTACATCTGGTCGGATGTTTATGTGTATTTACGAATTAATTGGCATCCAAGGATTTTCGGGCTGAATTTATATTAGAGTTTGTTGATATTTTGGTTCAAATTGGTATCACAACTCGTGTGGTACTTTTAGATCATGTGGTACCAAAGTTGGTTTTCATGTGTATTTGCAGGTGAATGCTTACTGCAAAATCTAAGCTTGGTGAAGGATCATTTGAAGAGTACATTCTTGAGATTGGTTTGAGGCGTGTATTTCAGAGCAAGAAATTGATTCAACAAAAGACAAGGATTCTTCTAATCCAAATCCTTTTAGTACTGACGAGGAATTATTTTATGTGTTCATGGAAATGAAGGCCATGGTGGAAGAAATGCATGAGGATTGAAAGGAGGCCAAGAGAATTGCTAGTAAAGGAAAAAGGAATCCACATAACTTTGATAAGCAGTCGAAGGGTAAAGAAACCAAGAAGCATACATGTTCTCACTGCGAGAAGAAAAGGCATGATGAGAAGCATTGTTGGAAGTTGCATCCAGAATTGAAACCGAAGTGGGATCAACATAGGAAGGGTAATAAGAAGACTTTGACCATAGTTCATGATCTTGGATCAAATTCTGAGGATGAAACAAAGGTTACAACTATGAAAACAAAGGTAAATATTTTGTTGCAAGTTTCAGTTCGCGCACTTCTTGTTCAAAGACTAAAGTAACTCTTGAAGGAAGGAAAATAAATGACGTGTTTCGTTTATGAGTTATCTCAAAGCACACTAATATTGATACACTTGTTGATAGTGGATAATCAATGAATCTTAATTTAGACAAGTTGTTAAGAAGTTGGGATTGGAAACTAGACCTCATCTGAGACCATATCCTTTGGGTTGGATTTGTGATAATGTGCAAGTACATGTAACTAAACAATGCATGTTACGGTTCATGATCGCATCCAGTTTCATTGATAAGGTAGATGTTGTTTCACTCATCATTTGCGGGGTGGTTTTGGGAAGTCCATACTTGTATAACAGGAAGGCCATTTTCTACAGGGAACAAAATAAGTACCATCTCTTCAAGGATCGAATTGAGTTCATTGTGAGAGCTCATTAGATGAAGACGAATTTGATAGTTGTCACTAAAGGGCGTATGCTAGCTAATTCTAGTATCCAGGATCTAGATATATAGCCTATGGTTGAAAGCAGAACATGTCCTTTGGTTTATGTTGTTCCTATTAATAAGGGTATATATTTTTATGGTTTATTCTCTTTCGCATCTGTATATTCAATTTTGTTGTTGAGTTTATTACTAATCAGTGGAATATGGTTGGATGCTGCAACAATGGATGGCAGAGTTTGTGAATTCAGGGGAATGATTAACTTGATCAACAATATTGTTTCAGTCTTCATTATGGTTGTGATGAGTCAGGTGCGCATTATCCAAGAAGGGTGGATGGATGATACTAGAAAAGTGAGGCAACAATGTCCCTACTTCATTTATGAATAATCCACTCATTGTAGATTATAAGAGTGAGAGGAACTCTGTTAATTTCTATATTTCCACCTTGTATGAGTGAGAGGAATTTTGTAAAGAGAGTTTCAATATTGCCACCTTATATGATGTAAAGAGTGTGAGGAACCTCATTAAAGAGATTCTCGGATAACCACCTTACACTTTGTTATATAGTGAGAGGAATCTCGTTAAGGAATATTCTAGATAGCCACCTACACATATTGTTTTTCAGTTGAGAGGAATCTCGTTAATAAGATTTCTAAGCTTTTAGACAAAAATATGGAGAAATGTATTGTATTGTAATCAACTAAGGGGCTACATATGGATCAAATTGTCTAAGACAAAATTCTTGATTCTGAAGAACTGAAAGCGAAGGAACAAAAGGATGCAGGAAGTTGGAACATGTAGTTCAGGAGTGGAAAGAGCATCAAAGTAATGAAAAACTTTCTAGAGCTGTTAACGAGAAAGTAATACTCTTATAAGAGGCACATAAAGGTGCATGTTATAATCATCTTTTAAATACTATGTCATGTTTGTGAAGATGTATACCTTGAACATAAGAAAATCAAGTATAGATGATAACAATACAAACAAAATTGTTTTTCAAGGCATAAGCGACAATGGACAAAGTATTCATTCAAGGACTTCTACAGATACATCAAGCAGAACAAAGATTCCAAATCGAAAAGGCATAGATCAACAGTCAACTTGGTTTCATATTGGCCAAGATAGACTATCTTCAATAGAAGGATATGGGAGTGGATATTGAAATACAAGATATAGGTATTGTGGAGATTTAGTGAACATGAATTTTGTAGTTTGGAAATTTATGATCCAGAACCAGAGTTATATATAATGTTAGCTACAATTCTAGAGTCTACAGTCAGAGCTATATTCCAAAGAAGCAGACATAAGTACACTGATATAGTACCTAAGATCAAAGACCCAAGATGAAGAATTATTTACAAAAGAATCAACAATATGAAAGAGAATTATCATCACTAAGTTGTTGAAAATTTATGCTTTTGGAGGTCCAAAAGTTCTTCAGTGGGAAGGTGTGATCTAGGAGGATATAAGGAACGCTCACAGAGTTCTATGAGGATCCATAATACTCACATGGGTCCTAGGGGATCCATAAATGCTAAAAGTTAGACCATCTCAAATTGTCCCGAAAATGACATTAATGTGTAGAGCTTGTCATCAACTTTCCAACGACACAAACGAACGTCATATGAAAAAGATATAAGCAAACTAAGTTATAGTCAAACCTAACAAAAAGTCAAAATTCAAAGTACAAGGGAAAATAAAGAGGTGACATGTGTCACTACTACAAGGGTGACACATGGAACCTAATTGGAAGTTGATTGGGAAAGGTACAAATCTAGGTGGTCCAATCGTTGGTTGACAAGTGTCAGGCAATTGGTTTAATCCTAATTTGACATGTGGTGTGTGAAGAGCCAATGAGAGGCTACCACGTGGTGACCCCTCATTGGAAAATATTGGATAGTGAATATCAAAAGTTATGGAGTCAACAGGGTTAAACCCCATGACCTCCATAGTCATAAAAGTCTTCACATAGTTGTTACCCATGATTTTGGTCATCATGATGGTGTATTGATGATGGTGTACTCAGGCTCCTCATAAGAACTTTCTCCTAAGTAAATTGACATTCATCTCTTCTTAGAAAACATACTTTTGAAGAGAGTTTGTAGGTTGCTAATATACCAGGGTGCGAGAATGACCCATTCTCGCAGGCTGCCTTAAGCTAGGGTGTGAACTTCTCGCACTGTGCAACATAAATAGGGTGCGAACCTTCTCTAAAGCTTGGAAAAAGGTGAATTCTCGATGGTTCTAGAAGGGAATCTTCTAGAAGAATGGGTTGGCATTCGAATGGTTATCCTTGTACTGGATTCCCTGATATTGTGGGATCATTCTTATCCAAGTAACCATCTCATATTCTCCTATATATTGATGGAATTCTCATGGAAAAGGTTAAGCAAGATTCATTGGAGAATTGGTGAAAGAATTGTGTGAAGGACTTAGCTTGAACAGGAGCTTGGAGACTCTAGCAAGTCTATCAAGAGGATTTGATCTTCTTCATGCAAGGATTGAGCAAGTGTGTGTGTTGGAGCCAAGAGCCACTGAAAGGAATATTGCGACATCAAGGCGACCAGGTTGTAATCTTCTACTTTCGATTAATATGATACAGTGACATGTCCCTTTCCCATAAAGTCATTCTCACATTATTGTGCAATTCCTTGATCATACACATAAGTTGACAGTTGAATATATTTTGTTATCGTCACTTTGGTTGGTTTGTGTTGTCTTGGTCTTGACCTCACAAGAGCACCGAAGCGAAGCGGGAGCAACAGAGACCCTAGGAAGCGATACAAAGGTATGTTACTTGTTCCTCTACTAGCTAATTCTATGGTCAAAACTTAGGGAAAGAGTCTTGTACTATCTTGTTTTGTTCTAGATCCAGGTGGATCTAGGGAGATCTGTTAGTGTTTGCACCTATCGATTAGTCCGATAACAATAGCTCTCTACTACCAACCCGCCATATCATGGTTCTTAACATTCATATGGCAATTAATATATTTAAAATTTCAATAAGGGCTAAGGGCCTAGGCCCTTGGCCCTATCCTTAGCCCTTGATTTGTTGCATGCCATGTAACCACACCTATTTGGTAAGGGGCTAGCCACAAATTTCACGCGAAGGTTTATATATCACCACATGTTATATAACATATCCATTCCAAAATATCATGCGTGGGTTATAACTACAACATATGGTTATATATGATATTTATAAAATATATGTTACAACAAACCAACAAAAAGCCAAAAAATATGGTGGTCAGTGGGAATGGAACCCTCGACCCGCCAAATATAGTAAGACTTAAAAAAACTCCACTAACCAACTTTCCATTTGTTTGGTTGGTTATAACTATGCAACAAAAATGTATTTAATGACCTCCATAAATTTTGGGATTTGGTTAGAAGGGGCACCCTATTTAATGGCATGCAACCGAACACATTATAGACACACACACACAATTTAATGCATATTTTTACCTTGTAATGCGCATCGAGGGTATAAGGGACTTGAGGTAACACCGTAAAGTGTGTTGAGGGGTACCTTGATGGAATTTCAAGTATTTTATATCAATTTTGCAAATTTTTTTGCTAGGAATTCATTGGTGCACTCCATTTCTACATTTAAGCAACAAATTTTGTAGTGTCTTCAAAATTGTGTTTTTGTAAGCTTATATTGTAATGTAATTTGGAATTTTGAAATGATGAAGAACAATCATGCTATTTAAAGGGACTTTGAAGATGCAGTAATGTATGCCATTTACATATATTATTTGAGTTCTTTTATTATATGCCATGTCATCTCATTTACATTTCAAGTTATTCATCAGTATTAATAAATTTTATGGAAAAGTAAGACATTCACATGATAGTTTGCAAATAGTCAAGTGATCTTCAATTTCCTGAATTTGGTCGGATGTTTATGTGTATTTAAGAATTAATTGGCATCTAAGGATTTTTGAGCTGAATTGATATCAGAGTTTGTTTATATTTTGGTTCAAGTTGGTATCAAAACTTGTGTGGTATTTTCAGATCAACTGAACCCGAAGGAAAGGAGGAGGGCTCACATGTTTTGCTAGCTGAGTGTATCAAAGGCTCTAGACAAATCTAGTTTTATTATCATACTAGGGGTTCTTGTGATTTTCAAGGAATGGATAACCTCATGTGCAGGGAAAATGCTATCCATAATTTAATGACCTTCTACATAACCAAAATGTTTTTGAGAAATAATATGAGGAATAATTGATTTGAGACAAAAAACTATTACCTTAGTTAAAATCTCCTAGATGACATTGCATAAGGCGACGAGCCTGGATTGTTTGGGGTGTGTAACTCACTCCTCCTTTGGAATGAGGGTGATGAAAGGAGAATTAAGTGTTGGGAGGACTTGGCCTGATCTTTTGGAGTCTTCTATAATCTGCCACACCTCCTCCCTAACTAAGGGCCAACAGTAGTGGAAAAATTCAATAGTTTTAATACCCCAGTTTTGAGTCCCCATATGAAATAATGTATTTTATCTATTTGATGAAAGGCCAAAGTGACCAAACAATTAAAGAGGCCAACGTGCTTAGGAAATGTAATGCTATGATCACTATTAATAATAAAATACATCACTAGCTGCAAGACATACACAGACAAGAGTTATAGGGGGCTATGGTTCCACGAGAGAGGGGGCTTAAGGGGCTAAGTCATTTTATCATATTTTATTTACCCATAATTGTCTTAATGGAGAGAAGGGGTTACATGAGCTTCTTGGGGGAAGGCCATGTGGTTCTTGATTTTCCAAGTAAATATATAAAAACATTTCGTGGGTTTTTTAGGGGTTCTTCTAGTTGTCTTCACTCACTCTGTTCATTCATTATTCATTTTGTTCACACTCTCCATTTTGTTCACTTTTTCACTCATTCATTCTTTTTGTTGGAATGGGACCTTGGGGGTGAATTATTCAGGAGGAATCCATTGTTTGTTGGCTATAGCAGTGACTGGTGTATTCCAGCCATGAACTAGTGCCTGTATGTCTGAGATGCATTGGAAGGTACTAAATTTTATTCATAGCTACGAGTCCTAGGAGTCCCAGCATGGAGATTCTTGACCAGATGTAATGGAGCCCTGGAAGGAAGTGGACAACCTCAGGGACTGCTTGGCAGAGAAGGGGGTCCATTCTCTTGGGTTGTGTAGGATGGAGAGAAGAGAGATGGTGTACTTGGATTGTTGTGTGTTGAGGAACCAATGAGAGCTTGAGTGCTGACTGGTTTGGGGAAGTTGAATGACACCCTAGATCCATCCTTGTGGATTCATAGCTTTGGCTCAGGGGTGGCATCGCTGTTGAGACTTGGAACAACAATGTCTACGGTTGGGTGGAACGTCCTTGGTCTGTAGCTACTTGGTGAACCATTTTGATTTAGATGAGTGATATAGCCTTGGTTCAGGGGTGACATTGTTGTTGAGACTTGGAACAATAATGCCTACAGTTGGGCGAAACGTCCTTGGTCTGTAGTCAGTTGGTGAACCATTTTGATTAAGATAAGTACTCTCTGTCATGTATTTTTTTCTGTTGTATATTGAACAACTTGATAGTTGTAATATCCCAGAATCCTAAAATAAATAAGGACCTTCCATCTCAAAACTTGATTAAGTCATAGCCATTGGTTTAAGCTAGTGGAAGGATAGTGTAAGCGGAGGTGTTAACCGATGGTAAGCAGTCATCGTCACTTTATGACCACTTCGGTAGGTATAACTCCAGGGGAGTTGAACAACTTGAGAGTTGTAACATTCTAAAGTCCTGGAGTGTCGAAGTCCCCAAAATAAATAAGGATCGTTCATCTAAACACTTGATTAATTCATGATCGTTGATTTCTCTGAAGCCTCCAGATGAGCCAGGATCGTCTAGTCAATGGGAGATTAAATCTCAACCGTCCGATTTACTAGTGGAAATAATATAAGTACTTCAACGAAGTGTACTTCGGGAAGTATTACCCCAAAAGAATGCAAGAATGTTGAAGTCCATAGGACCTGGTTCCAACACCAGTCTCACGATAAGGTAAAGGGGTTGATCAAAGGCCAAAACAATTGCCCAATGAAAAAGACGATCCAATAGTTGTGTTTTAATAAACCGTTGAGACCAACGGTTCACACATCTCAACATGGTGGCATGTTAGCAGCTTGTCCACAATGCCCTTTAATCCTGGGATGACACATCACCAAATTAAATGATATTCCATATCTAAAGCGCATAACCTCCAAAAAATTAATGATCAATCAATTTCAATTTGCACTATGGATCTCCGCCATTGGATCTTATCTTGATCACGATCAATGGTGCAATCCACTATGGAACATCGCTCAGAGTAGATAATCCCATGGTTTTAAGCCCGAGGTCACAAGGAAAGTGGATTGAAGGAAGCGCATGTGCAAAATTTGAATTCTATAAATGTTTAAAGAGCACGTGGAATAATTTGACAATATTGACATACACCCATTCCATTGTCGCTATAAGATCTCGTTTCCACAAAAAGGGTGAAAGTAACTTTTTCAAGAAGCCATAACTTTCAGCTCAGAGATCAGATTGGGGCATGGGAATAATCATTAGAAATATATTTTAGAGGAGAATAACATTGAATTTTATAATTTGGAGAATTATGATATATTTCTTCATGAATTGAGCATAAAACAGACCTGTAGCATTGTTTGGAATTTTTTTTATAATATGCATAATTCTAACAAAATGGTTGCTTGCACATTTTGCAGAATTAGGGATTATAACCATATCAGTTCAAGATAAGAATGCATATTCAAGAATGGAGGAAGGAGAGGGATCCTTCAGTCATGATAAATAATCCAAAGGTAAAAATACCAGTGTTGGTGATGCAAAGACATAATCAAATGGGCATAGCAGCAGAGGGGAACAATAAACCTTAATAGAGACTGTGAGAAGCATGAAAATAGAAGTGCAGAGTTACAAAGAAGACAATGAGAGGTTGATGAGAGAAAAAAACCATATAAATTCTCAAGTAATGCAAAGCCTAAATTAGCTTCATAAGCAAGCAAGGAATGGATCAGACTTAAGGCAGGAGGAAGAAGAAATATATCATGAAAGAAGAGGTAACTACATAAGAGCTTCTCATTCAAGAAGTGCCAGCAGAACTCATAGACATCACTCACTGCCTTACTCAACAAGGAAATTTTATGCATCTGAAGACTCCATAAGCAGTCATGAAGTGTCTCCTGTTAGGCACCAAAGAAGAAGGCATGAATTGGACAGTTTGCAAGGAGAGTTGAGGAAACTTAAGCCACCATCCTTTGATGGTGAAAGAAAAAGGGAAGATGATGCTGAAGCATGGATGCTTGGACTCATGAGGTATTTTCAATTGCATAACTACTCCTCAAACCTAGAAGCAAGAATTTCCACCTACCATTTACATGGGAAAGCTGTTATGTGGTTGGACCAATTGAAGCAAGTTGAGCACATTAATGAGAGCAGGATCACTTGGAAGTAGTTCAATAAATATTTTCAGAAGGAGTACCTTTAAGAGCACTTCTATGGCAATAATATGTGATATTTATTTGAGCTAAGGTTGGGAAGCATGACCATGACATAATATGAGAAGAGATTCCTGGGATTGCTGAAGTATGTAGGATTTATCAAAGATGAAAAAGTGAAGATTCAAAGGTTTTTAAGTGGACTGTCATCCTTTTATAAAGAGAATATCCAATATGATAAGCCAAGGACATTGAATGAGACCATATGGAAGGCTAAGTACCTATATGAGCAAGGAAAAGGAAAAGAATCCATGCGGAAATCTTGGAAGGATAAGCAGAAGGAAAAATATGATTAGAGGAGGAAGGGGTTGAAACCTCCTTTCAATAGAAACAACCCTAATAAAAATCAAGAAGATCAGTCTACTAAGGATGAATCCAAGAAAGAGGATTCCTTAGGGAAAAAATGAAGACCGCCAATCCAATGTTGTGGGTGCAAGGAAAATCACCTATTCAAGGATTGCCCTCACTGAGGAGATAAAGAAAAGACCATGCACACCATCCAAGAGGCTACATAAGTGGAGGACATCGGCAAGATATATGCAACCTTAGAAGATCGGCAAGCATTGTATCAATCCAATATGATCGAAGTGGAAGGTAAGATCGTTAATTGACCCGTTGCTATTTTAATTGATTAAAGAGAAATTCATTGTTACATTGATCCTAAAATAGTGGATAGATTAAATTTGGAGAAAAGTAAGCTAGGGAAGTCAAGTTTGGTTTAGCTAGCCACGAGAACCAAAAGAAGGATCAATGAGGCTATCCGAAGTTGTCCAATAATTCTTAATGGAGTAAATAGATTTGACGATATGAATATCATACCATTAGGATTTTATGACATCCTACCTCGAATGGATTGGTTGGACCAACACCATGCTGTCCTAGATTGTCAAAACAAGACATTTACATGTCTTGATGAAGAAGGAAAACATAGCACTGTGAAAGGAATT
This sequence comes from Picea glauca, assembly GCA_000966675.3. NCBI lineage: Eukaryota > Viridiplantae > Streptophyta > Pinopsida > Pinales > Pinaceae > Picea > Picea glauca. The sequence goes on from JZKD02S2359437.1 coordinate 363,880, forward strand.
CCAAGACCCATTTCTATAAGGCGGATTTCAACCTTACAACTGAATAAATGTTTCAGGAAAGGATGTAAATTGTATGCAACTCATGTGGAAGAGTAAGAAAAGACAAAAGGGTCAAGCCTTGAATATTTTCCAGTATTGAAAGAGTTTGAAGATGTATTCCAAGAGATACTGGGATTTCCACCAAAGAGGGAGATATATTTCTTTATTGATTTAGTACCAGGAGCTACCATAGTATCAAAAACACCTTAGAGAATGAGTACACATGAATTGAAGGAATTGCAAATGTAGTTGGAAGAGTTGTTGAAGAAAGGGTACATACATTCCAGTGTTCCACCTTGGGGAGCACCAATACTATTTGTCAAAAAGAAGGATGGAACATTGAGGCTATTTATAGACTTTAGACAATTGAATAAAGCCACTGTGAAGAAAAAATACCCTCTACCCAAAATTGATGACCTCTTTGATAGACTAAGAGGATTAAATATATTTTCAAAGGTTTACTTGAGATTCAAATACCATCAGGTAAGAATCAAGGAAGAATACATCAATAAGACAACCTTCAGAACCATGTATGGACATTATGAGTTTGTAGTGGAGCCATTTGGACTGACTAATGCACCAATTGTATTTATGTGCTTAATGAATGGCATATTCAAAAATTATCTGGATAAGTTTGTCGTTGTGTTCTTGAATGACAATTATTTATTATAAGTTCGAGGAAGAGCCTGAACATCACTTGAGGTTGGTGTTACAAGTGCTGAGGGAACATCATATTTATGCCAAGATTAGTAAGTGTTCTTTTTACCAAAAAGAAATCCATTATTTGGGTCATATTATTTTAGAACAAGGTATAACAGTAGATCCAGAAAATATTGAAGCCATTAAAGGATGGCCAACATCCAGGAATGTTTCAGAAATCATATCTTTTATGGGATTAGCCGGATACTACAAGAGGTTTATAGCGGGGTTCTCTAATATTTTCATCCCATAACTTTCTTACAAAAGAAGGGAATCAAGTTTGAATGGACAACAAAGTGTGAAGAGAATTTCGATTTGTTAAAGGAAATACTTACTAGTGAAAAGACCTGAGATTCAGATACCATCAAGTAAGAATCAAGGAATAATACATCAATAAGACAACCTTTAGAACCAGGTATGGACATTATGAGTTTGTAGTGGAGCCATTTGGATTGACCAATGCACCAATTGTCTTTATGTGCTTAATGAATGACATATTCAAAAATTATCTGGATAAGTTTGTCATTGTGTTCTTGAATGACATACTTATTTATTCTAAGTCCGAGGTAGAGCATAAACATCACTTGAGGTTGGTGTTACAAGTGTTGAGGGAACATCAATTTATGCCAAGATTAGTAAGTGTTCTTTTTACCAAGAACAAATCTGTTATTTGGGTCATATTATTTAAGAAGAAGGTATAACAGTAGATCCCGAAAAGATTGAATCCATTAGAGGATGGACAACAACCAGGATTGTTTCAAAAATCAAATCTTTTATGGGATTAGCCAGATACTACAGGAGGTTTATAGCGGGGTTCTCTAAGATTTCTCATCCCATAACTTCCTTACAAAAGAAGGGAATCAAGTTTGAATGGACAATGAAGTGTGAAGATAATTTTGATTTATTAAAGGAAATACTTACTAGTGCACCTATTTTAAAGATTACTGACACAAATGAGAATTTTGTGGTATGTATAGATGCATGAAAGGAAGGACTTGGTGGAGTCCTCACTCAAAATGGACATGTCATTGGTTATGAGTCCAAAAATGTAAGGTCTCTTACAACAAAGCCTTATAAAACATAATTTAAGTATAGAAACGTTGTTTTATATTCTTTACAATTCACTATTCAACATATAACGATTCATTATTCAACATATAATTATTTAGCATATAACCATGTTCAACAGAATTAAAATTTATGAGCAGTATGATAATAAACCACAAAACATAGTTGTTATGAACAATATATAAATAATGAACATGAACAACATAACAATAATGAACACAACATAATAATGAAAATACCTCAAACTAATGTTGTTCTCCAACTCTGTCCAAGCTGAAGCTCTGCCCAAAACTGACTAACCTCCCAGCCAGCTAGGAACAACCTATTCGGCTCCCTAGCTCCAGGATTCCTTATGGTTTCCTGGCCCCCGAGCCCAAATTTCCCAGCAATAGGTGCCCCCTTGTGAAAGTCCTCAAGTAAGATCCTCAAGCAAGCTGCCAGTAAATCCAGAAATACAGATCTAGTCCCCAAAACTCCCTCCCTTCCTTCTCCTTCTCTAATCTGAAAATATTACCCCCAAAACAAAAGAAAACCCCCTTGTTCGAAAACACAGGTATTCCAACATAGGACGAACACCTTCAGTAACCACTCACATAACCAGATCAAATATCAACACACCGATGTTTTCACGTGGTAAAACCCCTACGGGGAAACATCCATGGCCCCAACCAACATGGCCACTTAGAGTAGTTTATTAATGCAAAGAAAAAGATTATAGAGAGATTTTACAAGAGAGTTTCTCACAATCAATCATCGACAAATGACCCTCCATGCTCTTTAAATAAAGATCATGGACCAATTGGGTGTTAAGCCACGGATCAATGGCCGTTAAGATCGAGGAGAGTATGAACCGTCAGATCACTCTATGTTGGGAACATATCGTGACCGTCAGATTTCCTAACTACAAATGCATACTAAAGAAACACACTAGAAAACAAACTTTTACCTAACAACACAATAGACCAAGTAGATCTTACTAAGTCCTAAGTGTCTAAATATCCTAACATCCTCCCTTAAGAACAACTTGGGATAGGATTGAAGGATTTACAATAGTGACACAATAGAAGGAAGGAGGCATTAAATCCTATCCCCGCTTAATGACAACTTCCTGAACTCCTAACATAGATCGAAGTTTGGAAAACTTCTCTTCTATAAGAGACTTTTTGAAAATGTTTGCAACTTGATCTTCTGTAGGGAAAAAGAGCACTTCAATAATTTGATCATGAATGAGCTTTTTGATGAAGTGCATGTGTAGCTCGATGTGTTTTCTACTCTGATGTTGAACTAGGTCTTTAGTGAGCTTGATGGCACTCTGATTGTCACACTAAAGGCTAGTTGGATGCTGGTGCTGGAATCCAAACTCTGAAAGGATTTGTCGAAGCCACAAGGCTTCCTGACATGCATTTACCGATGCTCGATACTCTACTTCTGATGAAAAAAGTGCAATAGCCTATTGTTTCTTACAGGCCCAAGTGACAGGTCCTGAACCAAGGCTGAAAACATAACTTGCAGCAGAATTCTGATCATCATGGTTGCCGACCCAATCTGAATCAGTGAAACCAACCAATAAAGGAGTCCCCCCTGAACTGTAATGTATCCCAAACTGAACTGTACCATGAACATAGTGAAGTATCCTTTTAGCTTCTTTCCAATGGCTTTCATGGGGTGTTTGCATATATCGGGCAACAAGACCAACAACAAAGGAAATATCATGATGGGTATGAGTCAAGTATAAGAGGCTACTAATTAACTAACAGTACAGGGTGGCATCAACTTCAGGAGAAGTACAGGTGGAAAAAAGATTGACTCCAGAATGGAAGGGAGAAGGGGTTGGTTTACAATCGTCCATGTGAAAGCGATGAAGAAGGTCACAAGCATACTTAGACTGGGAAAGAAAAATTCCTTCATTGGTTTGC
>JZKD02S2359438.1:19818-30758 GCA_000966675.3 Picea glauca
GATTATGACCGATACTGAGAAGGAGCAACCAAAAGAAAGTTTTGCTATACTGAATATCACAAAAGACTAAAGAGTTGATCATGCAACAACATACCGAAATCAACTGAAATGAACGCTGGAAATGCACAGATTGAAAACAAAGCTGACCTCAAAACCACCTACTTACTCACCAAGCTACTCAAAACGCTCAATTTTCAAAGATATTTAGATGGGTAGGAGGGATTTCTTCCCCATTTTGCCAATGATAAACAATCAGTCTACCTTTGGGTTCCTTTAGCGCCCGCTTTAACAATGATTCTGTCTCTTTATTATGCTCCCGGTGTTGGAAACTAATTTCTTTAAAATTATGTGTTAGTTCCTTCGTTTTTAATTTCCATCCATCTAAATTCATCGCTTGAAGTTGACCCTTATGATTCATCCAATCAATAATGACTTTCAAATCCCCCGGGATTTGAATTTTATCAATTGCCCAAAGCGAGGCCAAAGTGAGGGTCGCCCACAAGCCCATTAGCTCCACCTTTGTGTTTGTACCCACTCCGCAGTTGATGTACCATTTGATGACCCTCAAAGCATGTGTTTTAAAAAAAACCACCCGCTGCACAACAACCCCCAGATAATAAGGCCGCTCCATCGAAGCATGCCAGCATGAAGCCCTCGATGTGAATAAATTCACGCACTCTATTTGGAATAGGATTTAAAGTAGCTGTCTGCCAAGAGAATGTAACAACAATCCTTTGCACCACTGCGAGATAAGAGGGAGTGTGATCCTCGAATAAGACCTTATTCCTCTCAATCCAAATATGCCAGCAAGCAATGGCAACCAGGCTAACCAGAGCATATTCTTCAAAAGTCCACACATTTAAGCAATCTGAGACCGATGATCCAGCCCAATGGATTTTTAAATGGTAGATTTCAGACAGATGATGCCAAACTTCTTTAGTGAACGAACAATGGATTAAAAGATGATTGTCATTTTCAGCGTTGTTGTTGTAGAGCTTGCATACCCCCAGGCCTACCCAGCCTTTACTTTGGAGAACATCCCAGGTAATATTTTTATCAAAGGACGCCAGCCATAGAAACAATTTAATTTTTAGCTGAATTGGCCACTTCCATAGTTTGAGAACCCATCCTTTTTCACTGTGGAAATCCAACAGTTTTATAAGAGCCTGATAAAGATTTTTAACTGAAACTACTTTGGAAGCATCCCCCCAACCCACACCAAACTGTCCACACCATAAATGAGTGATAGACATGCGTACCTTAAAGAAAAGGTGAAACTATCCCATTTTGTAGTGATCTGACTGAATAGACCCAATGAATCGCTAGTGCACCATCGGTCTGGGAAGGGAGATACGCCAACGACATCTCTTGCCTGTGCTAGGACCAAAATATGGTTAAGTGATAACTACGATCGAAGGGGGTCTGAGAGGATAGATCTCTCCTCTAGACCGACAATTTTATTGACACCTATCAAAATCGAATTCCCAGAACCGAGCTTCCACCAAAGCCAATGCAACAACACCAGAATGCTCTTGGTCAAGCCGCTCTAGATGCTAGACGACTTCTGTTGCTGATGATTTGTTTTCTGAAGCCGTTCAACTACAGAAGAACCCAAAAAGCATTTATCCAAAAGAATCCTATTCCAAATGTTGTCGACCATTAGCACCCTCCAAAGGGTATTTGCCAATAACGTTGAGTTGAAAGTAATTAAATTTCTGAGTCCCCATCCTCCACAATGCTTTGGTGTTGCGAGGAGGTCCCATCTACAGAGATGGTCGTGATGTGTTGCCTTCTGACCACTCCACAGGAAAACAAGCATAAGCTGTTGAATGCGTTTTAAAACAAATTTAGGAATCACCTCCATAGACATCCAAAACACTGATTGACTCTACAACACTGACTTGACCAAAATTAATCTGCCTCCCAATGATAGCCACTAATTACACCAGAGCCCAATTTTTTTTTCAATTTTTTCCACCAACCAGCCCCAATCATCAACTTTGGCCGCTCTTGGCTTTAAAAGATAGCCTAAGTACTTGAAACCCGAGTTTAAATCAGCAAAAGAAAACGATAAAATGGCTTTTAAAAGCTCAAGCTCCAAATCCTCAAGCCCCCAATAATGAACAATAGTTTTTGAAGAATTTATGAAAAGTTCAGAAACATAACAGTAAGCTCGAAGAATGTCTAATATCAATCTCCATTCTGTCGATTCTGCCTTGGACATTACAAGGACATCATCAACAAACATTAAATGGATAATTTTTAGATGTTGCATTACCTTTATACTAGAAATACTCTAGTTAGCAATGCCATTGGATAACATCAGGCTTATCCCTTCCATAATCAAGATAAATAAATACGGGGATAATGGGCAACCTTGACGAAGCCCCCTCCAACTCTTAAAATAATTCGTCGCCTCACCATTTATCAAAACTACAAAACTAGCACTCGCAACGCAACACATTATCCAATCCGTGAGCTTTACCCCAAAGCCTACCGAGAGTAATACCACTCTTAGGTACTCCCAGTCTATCATGTCATAGGATTTTGTCATGAGCCAAACCAATATCATCCTGAATTCTTCTACCTTTAAGAATCCAAGCTGTTCTGAAGAAAGACACTTTGAAAGAAAAGGTTTTATCCGATTAGCAAGGATTTTTGAGATCACCTTGTAGATGAGATTACATAAGGAAATAGTACGACAATCATCGAAGGATTCCGACTTGTTTACCTTTGGAATAAGGACCAAGAAGGTCGATTTAAGACCTCCACAAAGTTTTCCATTCCTCCTCGAGTCCTCCACCATCTCGAGCAGATCTTCACCTATTATATCGAAGAAGGAAATTGCAAATTAAACTTGTATTATAAAAATGTGTGTAATTAATAAATACAAAGTTTTGTTTAATTTTATTATTGCTTTAAAATCAAAATCAACACTTTAGAGTAGTTGCTCTTTAAACGATAATTTGAACATGTTTCTTAAATGATAAGTTGAAAGTGCTTGTTAGGGTATTGAATATCTAATCTTGTAAAGACATTTCTTAATATGAGTAATTTTATTGTTATGGTTAGCAAGTGTATTGGTGTATTATCAGTGGAATAGAAGGGGATTTCGAAATGTTTAATATAAAATTTTGGAAATTAGTTTACTATCTTAAAGGGAATAGAAATAGATTTAATAATTGAAGGAGTTCCTAAGTTATTAATAAAAAACATTGAAAATTGGTTTATCTTTGGAAATTGGTTTACCTTTTTATAGTAGTTTGATAATTCATAATATTAAGATAAGATTTTTAAAATTATAGATATCTGAACTTGACTCGGAGGGAACCACAAGATAAGGGAGGAGAATCGATGCCCTAAATGTCATAATCATTGTCAAAATAAGTTTGAGGGGTGATGGTGTGCATTTGATATGTAAGTCACATAGTAAAGGGTTGAGGGGTGAAGGTGTACATTGAATATGAAAATCATGATATAATTAAAACATTATTGAAAAAACTTATCGATTAGGGAAAATATTGCAAATTTAAATACTAACCAAAGAAAGATCAATGGAATAAATATAGAAAGTCATTTGATTAGGTGATCAAGAGTGGATTTTTAAAGACTTTTATTGGGAAACAACTTGTCCTCATTCATTGAAACCTTCCAATAATTGAAGTTGGTTTCCCACCATCATTAAAGGAGCTTAACACATGTTCAGCAAACTAATTTGTATCTAAGTGGATGTTAATAGGATATTGTTGGACATGCATTGTGGATGTAATTTGGAGAAACATCCTAAGGGTTGAGGAGATGTGTACTAGCAGAGGAAAGAAGACAAGACAAGACTGGAGAGCGAAGTAAAGGCACATTCAGGATCGAAGTACGTAGTAAACACACACTTGGCGGGACATAAGAAAATAAAGCAAGGGAATAAAGAAAGAAAATAAAGAAGGGAAATAAATCAAGGAGATAAAGCGGCAAAAGCAGCATGGAGGCTAAAAGGAATGAAAAACAACATGCAGACACAAAAGTAGAAAAAGAACGCACGAACTATGTGTTGTAATGAGTCATAATGAGTTGTCATAGGGTTTTGGTTAGGGTTTGAGCCCTAAATTTTGTGTATAAATATGTAATGGGCTGGGAAGAATAGGATGCTAAGTGAATAGGGCGATGAAGAATAGGTTGTTGTTGCTACTGAGAGATTAGGCTGAGAATGAGAGAGAGTCTATGTCTGAAGGTTTAGGGGAGATGCTTGCATTGCAAAGCGGCTAGGCAGGATAAGGAATGATATCATGATGTAACTATTATAGCGTATTGCACAACCCTAAGATGAATTGCACGAAGAATAATAAAGAAGTCATTCGTTAAATGAGTGATTAGATCTATCTCTTTTTGTTAAATGAGTGTTGCGTAGTAATTATGAATATTTCAGTGAATAGTCTATGTCGCAATATTCTTTATAAAGGTGTTGTATAATTTAGTTTACCAATTAATCAAGGGATAAGAGTCACAACATATTATGCACAAGGTATACAAGTATCAATGAACATGTTGATGACCTCGCATCCCCTCATCCTTGCAAAAACTTGGTTGTTGCAGTCACAATAAATTTCTTGGGTGAGACTTCACATGCATGCAGGTGATGCCGAAAGGGCCAATATCTGAAGGGTTTTGTTGGTTATATAACTTGAACCTAGGGTCTTACGACCGCATGCCAACAAATGGTTTTGTTGCCGGGAATCAGAATCTGTAATTGAGGGAATGCTTTGGAGGTCGATTGAGAAAGAGATCGTCGAATGGCTGGAAAGGAAGGAATGAGAATTTTATCGAGGACAGAATAGAAACCCTCGAATGAGCGATGAACAATGGATGAAAAGGTATGTGTTTACATAGTTGCATGATATTTTCTTTGGCAATTTTTTAATTATTTTAATTGAATGGTTAGAAAGGTTAGTGGAGAATACCGAGAGATATTGTACTGCAGTGCCAAGGAACTGGACTCCTAAGTTGGTAAGACAATTGAATTCTATAAGCAATAAAACTTCTAGGGCAGTTGATTTCTGGTTGAACAACATAATGGGGGGTTATATTACAGAATTTGCAATAGATTGTACTGAGTCATACAATGTTGCAAAAAGGGATTTATTCAAGGGTTTGCATGGAAGGTTTATGAAATAATTGGGTATATAGATAAAGATGTTGTTATGCGACAAGTGTGTGATGATGATGGAATATGAATGTTAAGGGGATTTATGCACATAGGGGAATTAGGGGATGACCAGAGCATAGTCTGAAGGTATGAAAGAATGAAGGAAGAAATAAATAAGGAAGGGAGGGACTGAGGATGCAAAGAAACAAAGAAGGTGTACTAGAAGAGGAAGATGAGTTTTCAGTACTACGCAATGGAAGAAGGTACAAGAGGTTGAATATTGGGGCTAAGAAAGGAGAGACACATCATGAGTACGAGACGAGAAAACCCTATGCAATAGTCCAGATAATAGAAATACTACACATAGAAGGAGAGGAAGAGGATTCTGAGTTCAGTCCTATAATAGAAGAGTCGTTAAGTCCTATTAAGCCTGGATCTTGTGTCGATTCCACGACCCCGTGTGCGTCATCGAAATATGAAGTAACATTTAAGGATTTTTCAAAAGAACTTATAAATAGCATAGGAAGACAAGGTAGAAATGGAAGTAGTGCATCAAGTCAGAGTCAACTAGCATCGTCGAGGGGGGGTACTACACAAAACAACATGGCAAGGTTAGACAACACATTGAGACTACCTGATTTCCAAGGAGTTGGGTTGGAGGACCCAAAACAACATCTATTTGTATGTGAAACAATTTGGGCTATGAAGAATGTCCAGTATGAGGCCATAAAGATTGTGCAGTTGGAACCAACATTTAGAGGTTGCACATTGGTTTGGTATATGAAACTGTAGAGTACCACACCTTAGGTACAAGCAAGGACTTTAGCATAAATTAGACAAGCATTGTTGAAAGAGTTCAAGAGGCCAAAATATGAGTCGCAGTACATTACATAATTGAAGGAAATTAAACAAGTGTAGATTGAATTAGTTTGGGACTATGAACAAAGATTTAAGGATTTGATGGGTAGATTGACATTCCATATTCCTGAACAACATCACAAAGAATGGTTTATTGCAAGACTATTGCCACACATTCGTTGCTCGCTAATACAACAGAAGGTTGCATCGTAGCCTGAAGCTTTGGAGATTAAAATGAAGCTGGAAGCATCTCTTGTAGGATATGGTGCGAGGATGGCTCAAGTCCAGACATAGTTAGTTTCCTTGACCATTCAATCAACAGAGCTTACAAAAGAGGAGGAGAAGAGAGAACAAATATGGTGTACTAAGTGTAGGACAAAAGGCCACCATAAGGATGAATTCCCCGCTTTTATGCAGTATTTGGCGACTGGAGCACCAAATTCATTACAAGGAGAGAGGTATTATGAAATATGTAAGAAATGGGAACATCATCCGCATGATTGTCCATTGTTGCAGAAATACCAAAGTACGCAAAGGGAATTATTTTGCAACTTTTGCAAGTTATTTGGGCACAAAGAGAAGAATTGTTTCACATTCAAATTGATGAGAGAGCTCATTTCAAATATGTATGAGATTCAGGAGGAGAATTTTGTGACAAAAGGAGGTGGTCCACAATATAATAATCATATTGGATTTAATCTAGGAAACCAAGGAGGATTTTGTAGAGGTTGAGGCAAAGGAAGTTTTGGCATAGGAGGTAGAGGCCCAATAATTTGCTACAATTGTAATCAACCGGGACACTTAGCACATGACTTCCTGAATCCTTGTACAACCTGCACCTATTGTAGAGCACCAGATCATGTGAAAAAATAATGTCCTCAATTACTTGTGAAGTGGCAGGTAAGAGGGAATCATAACCGACACCAGAATTGGAACGTACAAAATATAGTCAACTGAGGAATACAATGAAGGACCTAGAATATCCGTTTTCACGCATGGAGGAACTAGAATAGAGAATTATGCGACAAATGGAGGGATGTAGGTTGAGCAATGGGTGAAGAAATCAGCAGGATCTATGCCGACATTTAATCCTCACCAAGAAAAGGAGACGTATCAAAGGACAAGAAAAGAGATACTAAGAATAGATTGGGTAACATCAACATTATATGCGCCTCATGTGGTTGACATGCCTATGGTTTGTGATCGCACTATAACAGAAAATCCACTTGAGAAGGTAAGTACTCTAAGAGAGTTTCTGAGAAGTTGCGTAGAATTGATGAAAAATGAAACTGTGTTGAATACATTATGTGAAATGATTGATCATTGCGCATAAGATAGGGAAATTACTGTTGCATAGAGGGTAGTGAATTAGGTACTGTGCAAAAAAAGGACTAGCAAAGAGTTCAAGATAAGTGCGCAGATTGGAGAATATGATGTGGACAATGTCATTTTAGACTTGGGTTTCGATGTAAATGTCTTACCAAAGAAAAAATGGGAAATTATGGGGAAACCCATGTTAATCTGGTCCTGTTAAGATTGGAAAACCAACACAAGATAATACCAATTGGTTGATTGATACGGATACCTATGCATATAGATGTAGTGTGCAGTATAGCAGAATTTGAAGTCATCAAAATCGTGGATGATAGTCAACCATATCCAACACTAATGGGGTTAGAATGGTCCTTCGACAATCAAGAAATTGTTAATATGAAGAGGAGGGAAATGATATTTGAGGTAGGATATTTAAAAGTTATCACACCATTGAATCCGATAGAAGGAAAGAGGTACATAGAACCTGTGAAAGGGAAAAAAATTGATAACTTGTATAATATGAATGCATGAATGGATGATTATGTTAAACCCACTTCATATGGTGCAGTAAGTTGGAGAAGAATTATCTCATGTGTGTTGGACTCAGAGGAAGGTCTGGAACATTGGTAACAGAGGATGCATGAAGTATCTACTAGAAAATATGCTCACATTACTTGATTGTTGCATTGGATTGGAGCAGAGATATGTGACCCACCCAAGTATGATGGTTAGACTAACATAGAATTTTTTGTAAGGGCGTTTGAGTTGCAGATACCCAAACAACAAAGACCGTTGGCATCAGACATTGCCTTGAAGGCCACTCCAACCAAATGGTGGGATGCACACAAAGAAGGAATATAAGACTGGTGATAGTATAGAAGATTGATGCAAGTTAGATTCAATATCGAGGTGAAGTATATTGTGCAGAAGTATAAAGGGGTAGGTGATCCAATAGATTATGTTGAATAGTTCAGAAACATATGAAGTTCAATCATGAAGAAGGAATGAATGCACATGCTTATACATACATTTTATACAATTCCTAAGAATTATTACCTAGAACTAGAAATGCACAGAGAAACAGTGAATTGGGACCAACTAATTCAAAGGTTTAAGGTAACATTTACATTTGAACATGAATCACAATTACTAGATGCAGCTTTGCAGGCCATCAGAACCAAGATATTTTTAGAAGAAGGATCGATGGAGGTAGTTCTTGTGTGTAGTGCACATAGAGCTTCTATGATTGTTCATGAATTACTGAAATGTTATAATGTTGCTAAAGAAGAACAAGACGAGGAAGATCCAAGGAATATAAAAGTACCTGAAACTGAGGGGGAACATGTAGTAGAAGGACCTGAGCTTGAATCTGTTGCGTATGCACAACCACTAAATACACTAAAGCTAAATGTTGGGACAAAATAAAATCCAAAGTTTACGCAGATAGGCGATTACTGGAATGATGAAACTGTGGAGAAGATTGCAGATTTACTGCATGAGTATCATGATCTATTCCCAAATACATTCTCAAAAATGAAAGGGATAGTTGGGGAGTTAGGAGAAATGAATATCTCTTTGCAACCAGGTGCTAATCTAGTAAGACAAATACCTTATAGATTGAATATGAAATATAAAGAGAAGGTAAAGGCAAAGCTAGACTGAATGTTAGAAGCTAGAATCATTGAGCCAATTGTGGAATCGGAATGGATAAGTCCAATGGTAGTGAAAAATAAGAAGACATGGGGAACCAGGATTTGTGTAGACCTAAGGAAACTAAAGGATGCATGTCTGCATGATCCATTTCCAACACCTTTTATAGATGAAGTGCTAGAGAATATAGGATGACATTAGGCCTATTCTTTCACATATGAATTTTTAGGATATCACTAGATTAAGATTGTGCAGGAAGACAGATATAAGACTACTTTTTCAACAGAGTGGGGAAGCTATCAATACACAGTAATTCCTTCTGGACTGAAGAATGCACCTGTAGGTTTTTCAAGAGTAGTTGTCCCAAATTTTAAACAATTTATTCATAAGTTCCTTGAAGTTTACTTAGATGATTGGAATCTGTTTAGTCTATTGAAATATCACATAAAAGTACTCAGGTTAATGTTGGATAGGTGTAGACAATGTCATATTTCACTGAATTTGAAGAAATGTATTTTTTGTGCGCCTTTTGGAATTTTGTTGGGCCATGTGGTATGTAAGCAAGGATTACTACTAGATCCTACCAAGATTGCAATGATTTTGGAATTATAGACATCCACATCATTCAGACAGTTGAGAGAAATATTCGGTCATACAAGAACTAGAGGAAGTTCATTAAGGGTTATTGTTGGCACAAGGGCAGACCCACGGTTCAACGCTACAACAACGCACCAACAAAACCCTAACTACCAGCCCTTTTGGCAACACCTGCAAAGCAGATGAAGTCTCACCCGAGGTAGAGGAAGGGGTGGTTGCAGGACTTAGGTGTCTGCAACCTTAGCTGGGACACAGATCTGTGATTTTAATACTTAACAGAGCACTTAGCACCGATAGTTCATCAATACTTAACCACTATCTACTGCGCAAATAAAACAGATCATCACATCATTCACTCAGATCTGATGAAAAGGCTTTGAATAATTTGTTTGATCTTCATTTATCTATGTATTATATTCAAATCCATCAACTCAATTCACCTATATTTGAAGTTTTGCTCACAAACTTTGAAATCACTAGTCAATACATTAGAATTTTTTCTTTGAATATCTCTATTATCAAAATTTAAATTTGACTTATATAATAATTTGAATTTAACTTAGATCTTTATGTTATTGGAATTGTTTTTTTTATTACAACCAATTTTGTTTTATTTAATAGTTTATGGATTTTGTTTTTCCTTTACATTCTAGTTATTACATACTTTCACCATAACATAGGTTGATAGTCAATCAACTTTATTATTCCCTATCCCCACCTATTACATCTTCATGTGATTGAATTGTTATTTGATTACAATCAATTTTATTTGGTGTTTATTCATTTTGTTTTTCCTTTACATTCTAATCATTACATGATTTCGTTGTAACATAGCTTGATATTCATTCAACTTCATTAGTCCCTATCCTCACTTTCATTGAGAGGACACACATCTCTCTTAAATAATGGAAAAGAAAATTAAGGGAAAAAATTATATTTCCTTTACATTTTAATCGTTAAATGTTTTCTAATCATTAAATGCTTTCGCTATAACATAGCTTGATATTCATTCAACTTCATTATTCCCTATCCTCGTTTAGAGGACACACATCTCTTTTAAAGAATGGAAAAAAAAATTAAGGGAAAAAATTTGTATTTACATTTTTTTAGATTGTTACATAAAATGGTAAATTAAAAAATAAAACAATAGTTACACAATCATTATATTCATGTTGGGTAGAGTTTAAATGATTAACTTCATCAAGTATGATTTAATTTATATAAAAATTTTGATTTAAAAGTTGAATAACTATGTATATAAGTGTATTCAAACAAAAGCGTTGGGAGGAATTCTTGCCTCTAGTAGAGTTCGCTTACAACAACAGTTATCAAAGCACCATAAAGATGGCGCCTTTTGAGTTTCTTTATGGGCGACCGTGTCGGA